>CAKKTI010000132.1:0-48376 GCA_920105805.1 Condylostoma magnum
ATTAGAGAATCCTAAAATACCAAAGAATGTTTTTAGTTCTTCTGACTTTGGAAATTGCAAGTACTAAAATAGATTGATAGTTTATTTCATTTCAAATGATCTGAATATTATCCCTAAACTTGCGTTTTCTACTACACTACTTAGTATTTGTTATAATAAAATGAAAAAGTAAATGATATATTATAGTATGCTTCCTGCAATTTCTATATTCTCAGTTAAATCAGATTAGTAGGAAGGAATTTCTATACTTTGTTCATATTATGAAGTAGATATTCCTTATTTATTTGTTATTTTATTATCTTCTTTAAGCTTAAAAGTAACTATTGGATCATCATTTGTGCTATTTTCTATTTCTACTTAAAGTATAGTACTCAAACTAAGTTATTCTTATTTATCATCAGTAACTAGCTTGGTGTCAGTAAAAAAGTCAAAAGTAATCTCCAAATCTTATAAAATGTTATCAAGTTAAACCTTCTAATCGAATAGTAATTCAAACTTATACTAATTCTCTTCATTCTTCATGAATTCAATCTTTAAGTTTGGCTTTTATTAACTAATACACTTTGTAGAATCACATTTTCACCCCTCTTCAACTTAACAATTCTCATCACAACCATCTCCGTTTATCATATTCCCATCATCACATTATTATGATCCTAAATTAATGTTATCCCCACAATACTCATCACAATTCTGATTGATGAGTTCCAAATGAGCTTGGATAATAAAATCTTAGGTTATCTTAAAATCAGAGCTATATCCTTAGAAATACTCACATTCTTTACATTAATTTTCTATTAGAAAATAAGGTATAAAGCATTTTAAGCAAATAACATTGTTTTCATCTTAAATTTCACAGATCTCACAGTTTTAAGGGCATAGTTTACATTTTAATTCTTTTTCGTCAAAATAATAACCTGGCTGACATTAGCATATATCATCTTTAAGCATAAAGGGTTCATTACATTCTATACAAGTAGTTTGGAATACTTTACATTTAGGATCAATTTTAACTGCAGGTATATTCTAGAGTACTTCAGTATTCCATAGATTATCAATTAAATTGGATGTAAGTACTTATATGCTAACGTTAAAGTCATAATAGTATATCTAATTAATCGTTGCTTTTATAGATATAATATTTAAGTTGTTTTCTGCCTCTATTATTTAATGATTTTCGAATTTCGACTATACTAATAGATTCTTAGCTAAATCTTAACTAATTTTAAGAGATTTATCGAATCAGAGACTAAAAGACATTATTTAGTTATAATTTCCATTATATCTTACTAATGGAACAGACATTACTCAATAGCACTTATCTTTATAATTATTAGTAATGCACAATGCATCTTATTCTACTCTACAATTACTATTACATCCATCATTATTATCATTATTACCATCATCACATTCTTACTGACCTAAATTATAACCATCTCCACATATTTCAAAGCAACTGTCAATAAGTCTAGATAAAGGTTATTAGGGATCAAAAGGACTCATTTATCCTCCAAATCCTATAAAATCATCACATTTATAGCAAAGGTTGAAATACAATACATAATCATCATCACATAATTAGCACTCAACTTAATCGTCTATCAATTCACATTCTAGACAACCCAACGGACATTGAGTACATCTTTCATCTTATACATATTACTGAAATTAGCAATGGCATTTTTCATTAATAAGTTCAAAAGTTGGAAAACATTATTAGCATATTCACGGATCTTGTGGACAGAGCTCACAATGTCCCATACAAGTATAACATAAGTAATCACTATTGTAGATTTCTTCTTCTTCACATACATCCAAGCACACATTTTAGCAGAATTTACACTTACCATCTCAGCAATCCTTTTCCATCGATTCTAAAATCTATGAAGAAGTACGAAATTATGAAAAGATGCGAAAGTCACTTAGCCATCCTTACATTTCCCCTATAACAACAATCCAATTTTTACCATAGAGATCTATTGCATTTAAATGCTAGTTTTAGTATTCATCATTAAGCCATAACTAATTCAAATAAGTTTACTCAATTGTATTAAACTATCGTTAAAATTATACAAACTAGTAAAAGTATCTTTCAACATTTATAAGACTTATAAGCTCCTTTTAAACTACAAATGCGATTTCAAATTATTAATCATCTTGAAATCAATTGCACTGTAAAACTAAACCTTCTTGAGATTGAACAAAGACTATGTCTAATATAGTATTGAAAGGATCTTCGGAATCTTATATCTTAATAATTGATCCATCTCCATTCGGTCTAACCCACATTTAAAATGCAATAGAATTCAAGTTCTAATCAAATGTTAAGCTGTTATTATTAGCAAGTGTTAAATAGTCATCTCCATTAAAACTAAATCCTTTATCTTAACCACAGCCAGGATCAACTTATTCTACTTAATCACTGTCTCCTTTAACCAAGCTTAATTTATCATCACTTATAACTTGTGATTAACAGTTAAAATTAAAATCACTATTATATAAAGGTTCAATAGCATCACAAGATAACTTGTTGCTGTTATTACTATTAAAGCTGCACATAGATAGTCTAAAGGTGCTTCCTTTAATCGTTACTTCGCAGTACCCAGACATCAGTGAAATATCTCCACAGTAATTGCAATAAGGGTGACATATACCACAATAATCCTCTGTAGGGCTTCAAGTAGTATCTTCGTATAATTCAAACTTAGCTTCTCGTATACTATCGTATCAATTTGGAAAAAGGACCTCTTCCCACGTATAAGATTCAAATGACATAATTAGATGTTTTAGTCCAAATGTTTGGTTATCATTAATAAAGTAAAAATCAAAGTCTAGATCCAGTACATTGACTGAGGAATTAAAGGTTTTAGATGGGCTTTTTCTCCTTGTATTTCTATTAAGCTTTGTTATTAATTGTAAACTTAGTGATTTTTAGGAGAAATCAAAAATTAAATTAGTATACTACGTTATATCTCATTCGAAATCATAAGTAAGAATTTCACTCTCCTATAATGTAACTACAATTTACTTAGTTGTCTTGAAAAAGATTCTAATTAGCTCAGCTCCGGTTGAGTTTTAAACAAACTTGATCTCTCATTATTGTTTATAGGATTTATTGAAAGATAGCCCTATAAAAAGTATATTATTATGCTATTAGCTTAAATACTTATTGATATTCTAGCTTTAAAAGTCATTTATTATAGTAATAAATTATTATTTGTAGTTGATTCTAGATTGATGGTAAAATAAGTTTTTTCGAATGCTTTCACTTATTTAGCAAGATTATAGATACTCAGAATAACCTTATAAGTCTTTTACATAATCATACTTTATAAATCATAAATTCTAAATCCTTCCGTCATAATAGCTTGTTAATCCTCCTCCAATAAGTCCATAATTTCCAATTTTCAGTAGATTTTAATCCTCAACTATACTGGATTAGGCCATCCATACAGTTTAGCTGTCAATTCCAGAAAATAAGTACAACTAAGAGTCAGTATAGCTTACACAGGCCATTACATTTACTCATTATCTTTTAATACCCTGTGAGTTTGACTCTAGAGTTAGGTCAATAGTGGTTGAATTAGGACTGTTTTGGTACTACAATTGGATTTTATCTTGACTAGAATTGGAGTGAATTGAAAGATAATCAGAGCCTATATCTTATTGATTATCTGTTATGGCGAAGACTTGTTAGAATTCTTCTGTGTATGATGAGAAAAACCAGAGAGATACTCCATAGTCAAACTAACCTTCATCAGCTACGTATAAACCTCTGTTATCTAATGTTGTCATAAGGGTTTAGCTGAATTCTATTCCTTAGTATTGACTCCCAGACTTATTGTTTGAGTTGAATGTATAGATCTCATCTGGCTTCCTTACTTTATATATTATTGCATAGGTTTAAAGTACAAGTAGAATAAGGACCATTTATAAAAAATATTAAGTCTATCTAAACTTTCTTAACTACTCTTTTTTAATAAGAACTTCTTGTATTAAGATGAGCATGTTAGCCTATCAACTATAGACTCTTAAGCTTATCATACAATTAGTTTGTAAAATTCCCTTTTACACTGTCTATGATTTATGTTTGATTATTATTGTAACAGAATTATGATTGGTTACATAATTCTACTTTCTCTCCTACACTAAGTCTTCTTCCTTTTACATTCCATTGCTACCTTAATCTATTTTATTAGTAATCAACTGATTAGTTTCTTTTCTTGTATTTTTGTTTTAATTCGTTGTAATAAAGAAAGGTTTGGACAAAGGGATTCGTTAATTTGAGTTATTTCTTTCTTTAATTGGATAAGTATCTTTTTAGGGTTATATTTGGACTTCTTTAGCGGTGGTTTTTACGATTTCTCGTTTTCTTAAATTACAATTACATTTTTATAGTGATTTCTAATTGCATACTAGACCTGTGATTTGAGCATGTACTTGTAAAATATACTTGAATTTAACCTAACAAGACTAAATTTATTGATTTAACTTTAACCCATGATAATTTAACTGGGAAAATTTGAACTATTAAAAACTTCAAGCAATGTATGATAAATTTACTAAATTAGATTAATCAATTGCAATACAGGCAATTAATATTCATAAAAGGTATTCTTAGATATTGAGTAAAGTTAAGCTGGTATTCAAAAAGGCAAATTATTTTTCACCTTAATACAAGATCTATGAAGCTCATCAGATATCAACTTAAAAGAATTAAAGCTTATATAGTTGAATTTAAAGATAATAAAATTCTTTAAGCTAGTAAATGAAGAGTAAAAGATTGAAATTAAGTGATAAAAGAATTATGGATTGTATCTGTCTTAATTAGTAATCTGGCTAGAAATGTAAGCTTATTAGTTAAATTAGAGATAAATGCTATGAGTAGCTATGGCTGAGATTTTACACAATAAAGTGGATTAACCTATTTTGAAGAAATGTACTAGGTAAATTTACATAGATGAGTTAATCAAACTATTGGTATTAAAAGGTTAATATATTATTATAGGTTTTAACGTAATCAAAGCATTAACTATTAAATTATATATTTACCACTAAAACAGTCATTTAGAGATTATAAGTATATGAGCTACTAGCAAATATAAAGAAACGTTTAGCCTATCTAATCACTTCCTGTTTCGATTCTCGTAATATTACCTTGAGTAGTATCTTCTAAATTATTATCGAGAATAGCATTATTATGCGGGGTCTTCATTCACTATAACAGCTGAAGTAGGAGGCTCATTCGATACAAAATCGTTATTAGCAGATTCGTTTAGTTCTTCTTTCTTTTAACACTTTCTTTTCAATAACTACACAAATTTCATAATAGCATTCAAGTAAAATCCTAGAATCTAAAGTCCAACTACAGCAAAAAGTATTATCATTATAATATAGCAGATTACTTTTCGTTTATCATAATTTATAAAATCATATTAAAGGCTAAATATAAGAAAAATTGTGAGAAGTAAGCCTGATTCACTAATTAAATTAAGTTTATTTCCTAAATTTTTCTAATCAAAAGGTTGAAATATTCCCAAGTATATAATACTCATCATTTGGGCTGCTAATAGTACTTTTAGTTATAATTATGGATCATATTGTAGAATTACTAGAGCATAGGCGATTATTATCTTTTTTATTGTATTAATCAATGTCAACCCAGTTCTTGCTTTAGCTCTAGTCTATTAATTATCATAAAACTCTCCAAATATCTTTTTATACTCTTCTTCTTGTAACTTGTCTCTCTTAACTAGTAAAACTCTTACAATGATGACTATAGTAAACAAAATAAAGATAGCTATGAATAAAGCTAAGGTTACATAAGACAAAATAGTTCAATATCCGTAAAACGTTAAATCTCTGAATTATAGAAAGACAGATAATGAAATAGGAAGGCAAACTGTAATTGAAATTCGAATAAAAGCTTAGTAGTTGAAAATATAGTAAATTTTCCCAATGAATCTGTTATCCTTGCATTTCTTTATACATAAGCTTAGAAGGAATCCGATTAGTATTGCTATATATATCATTATAAACCTTCATGAGTTCAATATAATGTTAGTACTTACTTCTTCTATTTAGAATTTGCCCTCAATAAAATTTGACTCTAAAAATTGAAGATAATCTGTAGCAAAATCAGGTATAAATTCAAAGTTAGCAAATTCCCATGATCTTAAAAAGTTTGTTAATTCATCTGAGTACTACACATTGATGAAAAGTAAGGCATATGCGTATTACATGGCTTCTACACTTTTCCATAATGCTTCTATTTGTACATTAGCTCCAAACAGTGATATGAGTCATGATAAACTTATAGAGGCTCCTGTAGTGGCCTGTGTAGATTATGAGGCGTCCTTTACTTATTAGGCACTTTGTGGTAGGAACTCATCAAGTATTGTTGCTTCTAGCTCAGAAGGACCCTCAAAGCCATATTCATTTTGCAATTTTGCGTTAAATACCACTTTCAAGACAGTATTGCGTAGTATAGAAGTTGACGGAGTCACAATTAGTCTAATCCTAGATGTTCATTCAGTTTCATATTACCAGCTAACTTCATAAATAGCATTTTGTATTTCCACTGTTGTTTCTGCTTTGAAATTCTGAGCTACATAAACTTAAGAGCTCCATTTTATCTGTAGTTAGAACTAGTTTTAGCCTAATCCAATATATTCTAATTCAGCTGTTAATTTCTCGTTAGAGCATCCAGTTTCATTGCATAAAAATCCTTTTTCCTTTTTGCATAAGGAATTACATCCATCTTCATTAATTTTATTCCCATCATCACACTCGTGTTGTCCTAGATTTATTCCGTCTCCGCATATTTCAGTACATTAATTAGCTAGAGTGTTCTATATATTAGAACTTAAATCAGATAGCTTAATAATTCAATTTTCTCCAAAGCCTTCGATTTAATCACAGCTATAGCATTAATCATCGAGCAAAATTAACCCATCTTCACATCTTTAGCATTCAATATCACTAGATACAAGGCTGCATTACATACAGCCATCTCAGCATTTCTTGCAATCCTATTCTTCATCTATGTAAAACCCTATTGGGCATTAGCATGTATTATTTTAGGATAAATAGTTTTCTTTACATAGAATACACTTATAATCCTCTGTAATTATCGCATTTCCTATACATTCACATTTGTTGTTTATTAATGTATAGTCAAATACACATTTTTAGCAGTGATTATCGTAAATTTCGCATTTCGAATCAAATTTGAGATAAGTTACGAATTTAGTTGAATTATCATCACTTTCTTCAGGAGTGTAATCAAAGTGAACTTGAACTTCTACGAAATCTACACTTATTTGATCAATTTGGAACAGTACCTAGAACTCCAAGCTATCCTTATTATAATCAATCTTTAAGTCAGTGATTTAGCTATTCTCCGGCAATAATTATACATAATCATGTTTATTAGGATCTATATATGAAGAGATTACAATAGAAATCATAAAGTAATCATCAGCTATTCCCTTATATTATACATTAGGCTACTCGTATTCTTCTGTAAAGCAAATTGTTTTATTAAATAGTTCATTTTAGCACTATATACCTTGTTCAATGGCACACATAGAGCTGCATCCGTCTCCATCTAAACTGTTTCCGTCATCACATTCGTATTAGCCCATATGAATTCCATCTCCGCATATTTCAGTGCATTCATTTACAGCTTGCTATTAAATTGATTCAGGAACTTAATCAAACTCTATCTCATAGTCCTCTGAGAATCCTTAAATAATGCTACAATGATACTCGAAGCATAAATCTGGTGTGAGATTACAGTACATACATTTATCTTACTGTTCTTCACATACTGGTTAGCATTCAGAATCCTGGCAATTAAGGCAATCAAAGCAGTTACTTTCAGGAATAGGTATATCAATCAGTTCTCCATTGCTTAGGTAAATCAGATTATATAGGAAACTATTTTGGCTTGTACCCTTGTTAATAAAGCTATGAATAACTTGATAGTTGTAGTCTATATCTAATTAAACTTCTTATTGTAAAATATAATCATCATTTACCTATAATTCTAACGTTCTTTAAGTCAATTTATAAGCTAAATTTACAAAATACCATTTCTGTATATCATTGTTTTCTTTGTAAACATACGTTTAACTAGGATAATCTTACTAAACAACTTGTATTGTTATTGAGGAGTTAACAAGTAATTCAAGTATAACTTGGCTGCCTTGAGTGATCTTAAAGCTAAAGTTTTTGCTAAAGTCAAAAATAGTAAATTACAAGTGAAAATCATAGGGTAGTATTGGGGATATATTATCTGCATTGACAATATCTACTTGCTAATCTTGACTTAGTACAACACCAAAATTTTGTACAATTTCCGCTATTTCACCACTCACTTTTGGATAATATTGACTAGCAACAAAATTCCCATGGAATTCAAATCCTAAATCAAACCGGTCACCTTGACAAATATCATTACTATTTACTTGTTTTCACCATGGGCAAGCAATCAAACATGATCTGGTCTCCTCATCATAAGTAAAGCCTGTATTACAGCTTAAGCAATTTGTATGAAGAGGACCATCACAACTTTCACACCTTTCACTGCAAGGTAAACACTGGCCGAACTATACAAGATATCCAGTATTGCATGTAAATCAGTCGAAATCTGGTGATAAGACTCCATTAATGACTTATTTCTTTGTGAATTAGTTTAATCGATCCTAAATTTGTTATGCAGTAGGTATATGATCATAAGCAATTACATCAGTCTATTCTGAATAAAACGATGAATCTAAAAATATCACCTCTTCAGATGCTCAGGGAGGTTGAAATTAATATTCTACAATTTAATATGTCTCACTATCATTCTAGATAAGAAAATAAAAGGTATCCACTTTCTTCCACCCAAATCCAAACAAAACTCAATCTTCATATCCAAAGTTGGAGGATATATAATCATGATGGTAATAAGAGTCCCAACGGTAATAATCATTACCTACTTCAATGTCTAGAAAATCTGATTGTTATCTTCAGTCAAAATAGTAATATGATCATTCATATCTTTAATAATATCCCGTAATGAAGAATTCTTCCTCAAAGTTATAGTTACAGAAATTTGAAAAAGGATAATTATGATAATAATATACATGCTATAATGTATAGTCATTTGATAGAAATTATTTTGAATGCAATGGAATATAAGATCCACATCTTGGTGAGTAACTTGGCATAGTGAGTTTGCTACAATCGAGTCTAGTATCATAAAAGTTTTAAGCTTCTTAAGAAGAGCTAAAAAACACTCCATCTTATATACTTAAGTCGACTATTCAACCTACAAATTAAGGTGCAATCTAAAGCTGACAATCAAAATAGGTTTTAATATTTGAATGTAAGTCCATTTCTATGGATTTATTCCCTAAATATAGTTTAACTTTTTTCTTATTGATTGACAATGCACAATATAATCATTCCTTCTAGTACACTTGTTACATATAAATCGTACTAATTGTCTATTAATGTTCAAATTATCCTAAGGCTATTACTCCATCAATAATTTGTAAGCTTATTTCACTATCTGAATAGAAGATCGAAATTACTCTATGCTAATTTCATCAAGTGTTTTACATAAAGAAACCCGTAATGGTTATTTCATCCTTTGGAACATCTCCCTTAAAGAACGAGAGATCTAAGTCAATTATAATATATTGGTAGTCCCAATCGTTGCGGAAATATAAGTGACTGTAAGGCCCAATAATAGTTAATTCTCTATGAGCTTGTGCAAGCACCAGAAATAGAACAGAAAGCATATTTTTATTAAAGCTGTACTTTTAAAGTATTAAATGTAAGCAAGCATTGGCAGCTAATTATTGCATAGGAAGTAATAGCAATAGATATTGATTATTTTATCTATTAATTTAGATGATTTCTTACATTTGTTATTTATACTAATAACTAAAGGTAAAATTACTGTATGAGCAAGACACTGCAGATGAATATTGCAAGAATATAGGAAACGCGAAGACAGATTTTAAAAATAATTCTTAAAGTAATCAAAATAAGAGTACTTTACTATACCAAAACATTCTAAAAATGAAGTCAAGCCATCTTTATGCAAGAAAATCGAGATAATAAATTGGTCTATATACATTATTTATATAATTATTGTTAGGGTTACAGAAAAAATTATTGATGAGATTAAAGGATATTAAAAGCTCTAGCAATTCTCATACTAGGAGTAAATCTTTAATAAAATTCTTTAAAATGTATCGAATGTTAAACTAATAATCAAACTTAATTTCACTTTAAAACTACTTTAATAGGAAAATATCAAGCTTAATAGACTATCCATGCAAACTTTAAACAAATCTAAGGAAATGCATATAGTTTTAAAGGGCATCTGTTTCTTTTTAATAGTAAGTGTAGCATAGAAACAACTATAGAGAGAGAGGATAATTATTAAAGCTTAATCTACTCTTACAATATAATATTTCAAGCAAAATGAATTGCCCAAAATAATCCAAGGAATAAGATGATAAGATAAATGATCAATTTCACTTATTAGTTCTAAATTGATAGCTTATCATGCATTTTCTTTAAGTTTGTAGCTGCATTTGGGGTGTTAAATAATTTAATAAGCCCACATCAATCCAATAAATAAATTACTATCTAAAGGGGAAATAACTACAGATATGGCATCTTCTTATATCAAGTAATGAAATATATTAAATTGAATTGATAGCAGATTTACTAACAGTACTTTACTTTTTATTTTCATTATAGATTTAGAAAGCCTTAACATTTAGAAGAATAGAATGATTTACTAGATCAGATTCTCAGTAATAGTTAATAATTAAGCTACTAAACTATAAAGAACTAGTCTATAAATTAATAGGACTAGGAAAAATAACAATAGTTAGCAGCATAGAATATATCATAAATTTCCCTATCTATCTTAACCAATTTAAATCTTTGAATTTAGTAAGAATGTATTCGATAGTCACAGTAAAAACAAAGTGACTGAACCTCTTACGAACTGGTACACATAAAATGCTAAAAAGATAATTGATAATTTAAGTATAGAATATGATTATATCTTATGATAACTACTTTTATATAATAAACTAATTACTAAATATCTAATAGGTTTGATAATACTTGTGAATCTGATATAGCTCTTAGAATTATTTTAAGCTTGTATATGAAATTGAATATAAATAATAGTGTAGAGAAAATAATAGGGGTTCATTTTTCAAAGATATTATCAACAGTCATATAATTTATAGCACCTAAATAAAACTTACTAGGAACAGATGAATGCTATAAACTGAAAAATAGGATAATATCAAAGGATTACTCATAGACACTACAAAAGCTATATTTGTAAAATAATAAGCAAGTAATTAAGTTAGTATTCATAAACACGCTATTCAATCGATATTATTTTCAATAGTTGATTGCTTAATGGAATTATTAGTATAACTTTAATAGCTTCCAGTAAATCAGCTCCTAGTTAACAAAAAGCTTTAATGTTATCAACTTCATTCCAACAGGAATTTACAAAAATCTATTAACTAAAGGATCGTTAAATAATGATATCAGATAATAGGATATTATGGCATAGAGGGTATAATATCCTAGGGTTAAAAATAAGGCAATTCAAATAGTTCTTTCTACTCAAATTATAAAGTCCAATAGGAATATCAGTGATAGGGCAAAATATTACAATAAAGAATTAAAAGCATACTCATCAAGAAAATCATTTCATCAAAATTATACAAGGAAAGTTAAACGGAAGATAGGATGATAACTAACACTACTTGTATTAAGCTAAAAATAGAGCAGAGCTTAATAAAATTCATCTTGAACTTATTCCTAAAGGCAAGTCAAATATAATTTATTATAAAAAGTATAGCTAGTTATGTTGAATAAAGCTCATTTTAGTCCACAAAGAATATATTGCTAGAAAAAGTTATTATTAATGATGAATAAAACAAGTGAAGCTTTATATACTATGGCAAATACTCTTCCAAAATTAAGCTTTATTAGCTTTTAAATGCTTAATGTCTACCAACTGTGAAAATTTCTTAGTAATATCGTAGCTAAGGCTAAATACACTAAAAATGATACTACTATTATGCTTTATATCAATCCACTAGTTAGTACTAGTATTGGAATGTAAAGGTATCCAAATAAAGTAAACCCTTAGAAAATAATCAAAATTAGTTAGTTGATTACTAGTTTCCAATTAGAGGGATTTCCATGTTTAGTATAGTTTTAATTATTATTTAGGAAGAGTAGCTGATACGAAATTAGATTTTAATTGATAATGTATAGTATTATTATTCAAAATAACTACAGAAACATAATCATACTTATCAAAAATGTAGTATGTATGATAGTTTAACATTAATCAATACGTGCCTTTAAGTTAGATATAGGCGTATAATGCATTTTTTAGTCTTCAATTAATGTTTCATTAGTTCCTTCTTTATTTTAGCTTGGCTCATTGTCAGGGTCTTTATAGCAATCAGGAGTATTCTCAATACAATGATCATTTATTTGAACTATAACACTTTTATAAATTAACGACTTATTATATTTATCCAACTTCACTTAGTCCTCATAATTCATAACAATTTATTCATCCTAGTACTCAACTTACTAATCAAATACCAATTCACCTTATTTATCTCAATTCTTAACTTCACCCCCTTTTAAACCTATTATCTCAAAGGGAACTTCTTACATTACTTAAAGCAGTCATGGGCTCTCCAATATACTAGCGTTCACCTTATTATAATCAATTGCTTACTAAAACTCACTACTTGAGCTTTTTAACTCAGATTCTTTAATTCAATTTTGGCCTAAGTCTCTATATTTCTTATTCTCTACTCCTTCAGCTTTGTCTACCATATCCTTCTACATTCTGCGTACAACTATTAATCTATAACAAATTATTCACTTGTTTGTTGTTTTAATATAATTAGATCATCTTGTATTATGCCCTTTATATTAATTTATGTGGCGATTTACTTGCATGCTTAACACATAGATTATAAAGCAAAATTGAAGTTTTCTGTAAGCTTTTATTATTTGACAAATATTTAGGATATAGTCAACGGCTTTAAGTCTTGTGTCAATGCATTTATATTTGGCAAGGTATTAGCTTTTAACTCTTCTATAACTTATTCAAAGGAGATAGGATTGGCTTTTTCTAGTAAGTGAGAACTTCTCCTAGGACTCCTGTAGTTTAATAACATATTATGACTGATACATAATTCCAGCTTTATTTTTCTGTTTAAGTCTCCATCATCTCTATATAAAAATGATTGCTAATGGCCTTACTTTATACCATACTAGAGTATAAAGAGGTCTCATAACCAGCGCTAATTTCAGAGTGTTAGTATTTAATATAATACTACAGCTGATATTTTAAAAGTAATTAATTAAATCTAAGACTACTAAACTAAATAGTCCATAAAGCTACTTCATGATCATCTTTCATATTATAACCAGGACCTTCTCCAGATACTACAAATCCACAATTATTTGAAATAGCTACTGATGTTACTTAATCATCATGTCATTCTATTGATTTGTTTTAGGATGGATTTTATATGTTTCAAATAATAATATTATTATCTCAAGACCTAGATACTATGAATTGATCATCCTTTAAAATAGCTACTGATAATACCTCGCCATCATGCCACCCTATTAATCTGTCTTAAGATGGATCTTATATGTTTCAAAGCATAACAGTCTAATCTTCAGATCCAGATACTATAAATTGATTATCCTTTGAAATAGCTACTGATGATACTTGACTGTCATGCCATCCTATTAATTCGTTTTAGGATGGGTCTTATATGTTTCAAAGCATAACAGTAGTGTCCCTAGATCCAGATACTACAAATTAGCAATTATTTGAAATAGCTACTGATGTTACCTCATCATCATGTCATCCTATTTATTCTTTTAAGAATGAATTTTATAAGTCTCAAATAATAATAATATTAGTATTAGTAGATCCAAATACCACAAATTCACAATCATTTGAAATAGCTATTGATGTTACCTCACTATCATGTCTTCATATTAATCTGTTTTTTAATGCATCTTATAAGTTTCAAAGCATAATAGTATTATCATATTACCCAGATACTACATATTTATCATCATTTGAAATAGCTACTAATTATACTCCACTATCATGTCTTCCTATTAATTTGTTTTATGATGGATTTTATAAGTTTCAAAGCTTAATTGCACCATCTTCAGATCCAGATACTACAAACTAATCATTCTTGGAAACAGCTACTGATGTTATCACATTATAATGTGTTCCTATAATTCCCGTTCTAATTCCTTTCGTTTTAGTTCAATCAAATCCTTTTCTCTTTAATTCTAGCTATCTTACTAGGTATTTGATATACTCTCCTGCTTTTGAAATTCCTCTACGGTGATTCCTTTTATGGGCTTTGATTAACCATTCAAACACCTTCTTTGCTTGTACTAGTGGATCAGTCTCAATGAATAAGAGTTATCATGATATCTCTCCATAGCTATTGATTTTTATACCATGTAGTTGATTTATTTGCTAGAGTACTCGATTAGCTTATTTAGGGCATTTAACGAGTTGGTCTAGGTTCCCAAGATGCTCTGGTTATATTCTATTAGAGTTGATGAGGTCCTCCACGAATTGATTTATTGTTTTCTGAGACTGTAATGTGAATAGCCTTGTGATTTAAAGTGTTTTACAGAGAACTAAAGTTGGCCCGAATGATCTTATATTATTCTAAAAAGTTTGGAAAGATGCGTTAGTAAGTAGTTATCCCTTTAAGCATTTCTAAACCTCAATCCTACCTGGTCATCCTCTCTAGCGTTGAGACATTAAACAGATTGAAGTAAAATCTGTACCTTGGATCAGAGCATTGACAATTGGTTAGATGTCCATTGTTATATAAGATAATAAGTAAATTGCAAAGCAGAGGAGAAAGATAATAGAATGTATTAATTTGACTCCTATTTAGATTAATCAAATTTGTTTAAGGATATATTAAGTATTTTAATTGCAAAATATTGTAAAATCCTTGCCTCTTTGCATTTAAGAAGATGTATTAAAATTTCGATCAGATTTTTAGAGAAATATTAGAATTTTATTTGGGAAATTTACTATCTTAGCGTCTTATTATATACTGTTTAAGATTTTACTATTGCCTAAATATATTCTGAGTATATAAATATTAAAAGATGAAATTTTGTTGAAGTAGTATTTATTTCAACAGCTTGCATTATAAATTAGGACTATGATAATTTATCCTAACATAATTTATAATACCTATATTTACTTAAAATATTAGTTTAGCTATAATTAGAAGCCTTAAACCCTAAGAAAGATTGAGGGAATATGCTTCAGTAAGTTTAAATTATAATATGCTACTTAGGTTGGAAAGCATATTATTTCTACTAAATAAGTTAAATCTATATTCAACATTACCTTATGTTCAACGAATCGTAAATATTGATAAAACAATATAAGAGATAGATTATCTGTGTTGTCTTGTGACTTTATAAAGGATGAGAATAGTCTTTCATTAT
Organism: Condylostoma magnum; assembly: GCA_920105805.1. Taxonomy (NCBI): domain Eukaryota; phylum Ciliophora; class Heterotrichea; order Heterotrichida; family Condylostomatidae; genus Condylostoma; species Condylostoma magnum. The sequence goes on from CAKKTI010000132.1 coordinate 15,592, forward strand.
ACAAAATAGGCACTATGTGCCTCATCCCTTGAAAAGTTCACATTGATTTACTAAAGCTAGTTTAAACGATACTTATTATTTCAAACATCCCTTTCTTCTAGTTTGAATAATTAACTTGCTATTAAAATGATTACAGAGATATTTTAGAGGATCAATGTATAGTGACTGGATAAGTATAATCATATAGAAATTGAAACTTTGTATTATAGTTACCCTATTTGTAAAAATTATCATTAACTGTACGAAGTAACTGAAGAGTTAAAGAATAAGATTACTCTAATGAGTTGCTGGAGTACCAACTAATATTAATAATGCTAAAACTCCTAGAGCAGAACTACCAGATGAATGCTCACAAAATTTAAGGCTTACAAAGGCAAAAGATGATTAAAATTGTTATACATTAGCATTGTAAACGAATAATTTGCCATATCTCTGATGGCTGCTTTGATCTATCTGCTAATTTTGGAGCTCTGCAAGCACAAAAAGCCACTTTAACTGAGTATAATGTCACATTCACATCCCAAGCGAACATTACATCAACGGTAAGCAGTATGATATGAGCTAGAGAGTTCATGGAATTTGCTGTATGTGTAAGAAGGAGACAAGGATGACTTTTTATAAACCATACTCGATAGTTAAACTGAGACTAAGCAATTGGTTTAAAGAAGTGTTTGGAGATGGGAATTTGATTAACTATTTAGGCTCCTGAATACTAAGAAACGATACCATGGGCTATTTTTGGAGATATACAAGAAGCCAATACTGAGCAAATAACCTTCTTCAACGATTTGTGGAGGAATGATTAAAATTACGCTGGAGGTAATAATAGTACTATGAAGAAAGCAGTCTCATTACATTTGTAATAGTTCTTCTATTTTAGCAAGATAGATTGAAAATGGCTTTAACCCAATTAAATATAAGCTTCTATAAATATATCACAGCACTCCTATATACAATCTCAAATATACAAAGCTAGTACATCTTTTGCAAAGACATGTAAAAATACAGCCTAATTGCATAGATCCTTAAGACCGTCCTATAAATTGAATTTCATTGACTGAGAAGACGAGAAGCAGTAATAGACCATGCACTCATATGTAAATTAAAATCAGCAAATAACCAACAATACGAGGAAAACCCTTACATCGATGCTCCTTTTTCAGAATTAGGGAATTACTAGAATCTTTTAGTCAATTTGAAGACTTAAATAGACTTACAAAGTAATAATTTGCCAATTTACCTTGTTATATAGGACCGCCTGAGTAAGACTATCATGTAATCATATTTTCACGAAGACTGCATAATAAAGTGGCTAAAAATGAGAATTGAGTAAGTTTTAGCAGTTGTCCTAATTGTAGGAAGAAGCTTAGAAGGAATTTTATTACTCATATTTGCTAAACACTGTTTTGTTCTTGTATGCTATCTCAGACGTAACAAACTCTAGCATTTTTATCTCGTTTATTGTATATTGCTCAAATCTTATCATTAGGTTTCTTATGACAATTATCATAAACAGTAATGAACTACCTATTATATACGCAATTCCATAGTAATTCGAATTGATTATATCAGTTAATAAAAACTCTGCATTTTTCTGATATTCGTTTTGAGACTCATTTAAGCAGATTTACAAGTTAGTAGTGAAATCATACAGGTTTTATAGTTATTCGATTGTAGGCTGTTCCTGTGAAAGATTATTCGCATCGTAAATGAAATCAAACAGAGCCGGACTTAGGCCTTTACTGGTTTATTCGTAATCAGAGCACTTCTCGTATAAAATTTTAAATTGCTTTGCTGACATTTCAATATTTTGCAAATTTAGCTCTGGGTTCTCATTTTTTAACGATCTTTAATAGTACAGCAAGTCGTCTGATATTGCTTACAACATATATTGAGATTTAGTAACCTCCACGAAATCTAGAATAATGTCCTACCTCCCCAAATCAATTTTATCCAAGTACGTCTCCACTGTCCAGAAGTTTATCAAACTTACTAAAGATTTCCGATACTCTGACCAATTTAAGTAACTAGGCTGGTATGTCAAAATTTACTAAATACTTACAGCTTCTGCGTTTAGATTAAGTGCAGAGGAAATTCCTACTGCTATGTAAAATAAAGTCAAACTAATAATTAGAACGTAATATGAAGTTTGTCTTGTATATTTAGTGTCCTTATTTCCCCCGAATTGAATCTAATTTATGTCATATTCTAATTCATCTACTAGGTGATCTTTAGAGGTTTTTTTGATAGACATTGCTATATTTAAAGGCCAGCTCGTTATAAACCTTCAGAAATGTTTTCTTTTTCTGTCTAAAATCAAAAATAAAAGTACTAGTAAGAGGCTTTAGATTACACTTATCAAAATAATAATGGTAATACCAAAGTATTTAAGAGTCTGTATTTGAGAACTCAGATTTTCAGAAGCATCATCTACAAATTAAGTAAGTGTTATATTCAAGCAGCGGAGCACATTAACAGGTGCGTTTTTGTATACATTCATAAAGCTCTGGCTTTGAGTGTTCACCTCTTAAATTGGCAAATGGCTTAGATTTTCAGTATTCTTTTGCACTTAGTCCATTATCTAGTGTAAATTTGCTTTATATTTGGTGAAATTGTCGATTTCATATTCATACCACGAGAAAATAGGTTCTCTCAGCTTATTTTAGATAAACTCATTGTTTTAGTTATCAATAAGTTCCCGTAAGTCACTTCCAAACTCCCTAAAACTGCTATTTACCTGCCTTAAACAGTCTCTTAACGAATCTTAAGGCTGCATTTCTAATCCATAATTTATTAAAAAGAGCTATTTACTACAATATGCACCCAAGGATGCCTCAGATCTTAAGTTTCCATAGTCGTTAATAATAGTCATAATATCATTCAAATAATCATTTTGTCCTTTGAGTATAAAATTACAGATAATGCACACTATAAGGATTAGAAAGGTTGAAATGTAGATACTACGAAATGAGCTGGTTATTAATTTATGTATGAATTGCATATTAGTTCTTAAATGATAAGACATAAAATCAGAGCCTGACCGGGATGTATTGGAAGTAATCCCATACTTACTTACTTCAACATAATTATTACAGTTTGTAGTTGCGATATCATCTGAGTTAAGATTTGCAAAGGTTTGCTAAGTCTCCATTCTTACTGGATTATCTTATAATTAAAATTCCTCAAAACTAAGCTAATTAGGCAGTTGATTAGAGTCTAGTATAAGGAATGGATGCTAGTACTTTGAGAATATTTTATAGTTTTTAGTGTATATGTAAGAGTACAAGGATGGATCATCACTAGATTGCTAATACCAGATTATCTTTTAGTCCTTAAACTCGTAATTATCAGGTAAGCAAAAGTAATCTTTATAATTAACCTAATAAGAGTCAATATCCAGATATTATTTGAATTTTTAAGTCATTTCTTAAATTATTCCAAAATTCTCCTCTAAAATAGCAAAATTAACATTTTACTTCTACTGCATTGTTACCATTATTAGCAAATTTCCAGTTCTACGTTCATTGACCAACTTGATTTTGCACTCCATCATAATTGGGTTATCTGAACTATCCTTTATTATTATAGTATGAATCTTATAGTAAAACTTTTCAGGTAATGATGCAATTTTGTTGTTTTAGTAAAAAAATGATTGCTTATCAGATATTGCACTAGGTACTAAGATCTTAAATGAATTTCCTATTAAATCCTACTTGCTATAACCATAAGCCTCTTCATTCATGCATTGCAAAATTTCTCCCTAGTTCTACTTTTCAGCTGATAAAATAATCACAAAAGAGCTAGGATTATAAAAACTGAGTTTCATTTCTCTACTTAGTGATTACTAGTACTAAAGACGTAAATTATTACATAGAACTAAGTACTTATTCTGCTTTTAAACCAATCCTAAGGCCCCATAAATTCTAGCAATGCATAATAAACAGTAAATGTTTTTCCTAATGCTTGACTGAACTTGCCTTTTAAAATACCTGAAGTCCTAGAATGTGCTTTAAAGCTTATTCTATAGTAAAGAGATTCGTTTGGTTTGCTTATGATGCACTGATAATTCTGAGAACAGTTCAAAATGAGTGATGGATAACACCCTCTCGAATTTTGCAAATTGCTTTATAAAGGATACTGAGCGTACAAAGTCTATCACTTCTAGCTCCTATGGATTCCTTTTTAAAAAGTCCTTTATTAAATAGAAAGCATAGCCTATTTCGACATTGTCATAAAAGGTTGAAGTGTGATTGAATAAATAGGAAATTAGATACTTAGTTGTATTGATGTTGTTTTTGCCATACTAGTAGTACAACTTTCAGAAATTGAACTTATTCCTAAGCTAATTTCCTTATTACCTCTACAAGTCATTTTCAAGTTTCTACAGTTTATTGTTCTATTAATCAAAATAACTGTGTTAGTTGGGATTTTAGCTCATTTTGAAAAGTTTTATGTATATTTTCGGGGTTCCCAAGAGCTTGAAAAGCTAAGTACTTCCATACTTCTGCCTTATTATTATAAAGACTAAAGCACTAGTCAGCACAAATACCGTAGTGGCTGCAATTTCATTGATTGAAAACAAAACTCTGAGCATTAAGGCAGCCGTGTACATTGTAAAAACAACGCCTAAGAAAACTTCGAGCAAGTTTAACTGCTTTTGATAGTAAAACATGTACTTAAGAGGCATTAGAACTTAAAATATTGCACAAGCTCCCATTATTATTATCATTACAATGCCGTGCTGGTTAAACCGTATTAGTTATAAACTTATAATCATAAAAAACTTCAGTAATTCTAGCTTAAGTCTAATTTCAGGGGACGAAGAACTTATATAAGATCCTCGCTTATAAAATGTGCAAAGACAGAATTTATCCATTAGTGAAAAAATGGTAATTATAAGCATACAAAGGCAACTTAATGCCACATAAGCATCACTCTTCAAAGCAGTATCACAATCTTGATGATACCAGCAGCCAATCTAATAGCTGTAAAAATGTATACTAGGAATATACAGAATTTGCAAAAAGCTATAAGAAGCTATCTAGTCAACCAGCATAATAATATTTAAGTGCTTTTTACGCCTTTACTTAAACATAAATTAAGCCTTTTTCGACAAAAACTGGTAAATATTAATGGCTACTCTTAGTACAAGGAAACTTAAATAAATGCCAGAAATCACAAAGTAAAATTCTAGCATATCGATTTAGTAGTACACTAAGAGTAGATAAGGCTTTCCAATGTAATTTACCACTAGCATTAGTTATTCGAATAAAGGCGCCCTTCATCTTAGCTCTCCTGGGTCATTTAAAGGAAATAGTACTGAGAATATTTGGACTACAACCATTACAGAGTAGAATATAGTGAAATGCTTGGAACTTGTGCTTTTGATACTACGACGGAGGCGATAGTAAAGGGCTATTTAACTTTTAAATTACTGTAGTATGCCATGAGGCTGTGCTTAGTTCATTTTTATAATCATTTAATAGCTGTATAAAAATGGGAAATAAACCAATGCTTAATAAAATGATATGTAGGGAGAAGGGTGTAAGATATGTAAGCTTTAAGGATTACTAACTTTTCCTTTGGAGAAATGCAATGCCCAAAGTTAGATGAGAATAATGAAGAAGCCTATCATTTAGATTAGTTACTGAAAGATCTGGTTAATCAATACAGTATCGAAAGCATATAATATAGAATCTTCATAAACTTATTTAATTATATCCTTTACCAAATAAGATTAATCAATAATATAGTTTTTAAGTCTTGATTATTTCTAATATAATAGATTAAACGAGACTAATGTAATGATAAATGAAATGTTAAATGCAGATAATAGGAAAATAGTTTATCAATCTTTTAACTGAAGGTAAAAATTGAGAGTATATAACTGCTACATGATCTTAAATCTAAATTATTAGCCAACTTCTGTTTAGGCTTTTTTGAAATAAAAGTGTTTTTAACAAATTATTGTAAAATAAAAGGTTAAATCCATAATATATTGAAAGTGTTATTTAAACTGGTGTTAATTATATTTATAATGATTTATAGAAATTTATTATGCTACAAGGACAAATTGATATATTTTAAAAATAAAAGAAAGTAATAAGCATATACAAAAATTAGTACTTTTAAAAGCTATGAAAACACGCAAATAGTAAATTTAAGCTCGTTAGTAAAGGTTAAACGGGAATTTTTATAAATTAGTATAAAATTTTCCCAAGTAACAGTCAATTCTTATACTCTGATTTTAATAAAACGTAAATTAAGGAGAAATGCTAAGGTAAAAAATACACTATTTTTTATTTTAACCAAGACAAATGAGATAAATTATTGAAAAATCTAGCCTTTAAGAAATTTAACCAAACAACGAAATCTGGGTATCAAATTAGTTTCTATAGTTATATATCAAGGCAATGCTTTTATAAATGAAACCTAAGAATTATAACGATTTAAGATTCTAAAGATTTATTATGTTATCAAAATTTTGAGAATAGTAAATTATTACTTATCGATAATTTAGTATAATAAGATATAATCAAAACTAAAGAAAGGAAATTTCTAAATAGTTTTCATTTGATTTCTAATTATAAATCTAAAAATAAACAATTTTGTTCAAGCCTTTACAATGATAATTTTATACTTAAGAGATACTATTAAAGTAATTATGATCTTAATAATGTTTAAATGTATTTTGCTTGATTTGCGTTGATTTTATTGGTATTTATATCAATATAATTAAATTTGTTTATTTGGAAGATGCATTAAATCTTTGAAATAGCCAAAATATATGAAATTTGTTTGGGTTAAGTTTTCCCTTTACATTTTAGAGGAGGTATGCATGTTCTGGTCAGGATTTTATTAATAAATCGATATTCCATAATTATTTCCCTTTATTCACATATATCTCATGGTTTTGTATATAAATCATAGCTAGTATCATTATTCTATTAAGCCAAAGGAATTATTAGTTTGTTAAACTATATAATATTTAGCTAATACTAATCATATTAAGTTTTATTCATATACTTAGTAAAGGAATTCCTTAGACTATTCTTAGCATTTTATTGCAAGTGTTTATATTTAGCTTTAATACAGTCTTAAGATCTCTGTAAGAATTTAATCAACTCCTAATTCTTATTAAAGATCTATTTTCTACTTATTTAATTATTACATCTACACTGATAACCATCAACAAATCATATTTACAACTTGCTATATTAAGAGTCATATAGCTTGGATCAAAATAATATAAGCAAGAAAAGATTACCGTATTGTGTGGAACTTAAGATTATATTGCAAAACTTATCTAACTAAATTTCCCATACTCTTACTTTATTATCCCCTCCGCCAGATACTATTAATTATTCACTTCTTGAAATGCAAACTGAGTATACACTTTAAAATGATAATACGTTTTAATTCTATTGGTCAATGATTCTGTTTCTGGATGGATTTTATAAGTGCCATACTCTTAATTAATTATCATCTCCACCAGATACTACTATTTACTCACTTCTTGAAATGAAAACTGATTCTATATCATCATCATGTTCTCCAATGGTTCTGTTACTGGATGGGTCTTATAAGCCCCATACTCTTACTTTCTTATCCTTTCCGCAAGATACTACTATTTCTTCACTTCTTGAAATACAGACTGATTCTACACTTCTATCATGTTGTCCAATGATTCTGTTTCTGGATGGGTTTTATAAGTCCCAAACTTTCACTTTATTATCACCTCCCCCAGATACTACTATTTATTCACTTCTTGAAATGCAGACTGATTATACACTATCATCATGTTCCCCGATGATTCTATTTCTAGATGGGTCTTATAAGTCCCATACTCTTACTTTCTTATCCTTTCCGCAAGATACTACTATTTATTCACTTCTTGAAATACAGACTGACGCTACACTTCTATCATGTTGTCCAATGATTCTGTTTCTGGATGGGTTTTATAGGTCCCATATTTTCACTTTATTATCATTTCCACCAGATACCACTATTTATTCACTTCTTGAAATGCAGACTGAGTCTACACTAGAATTATGTTGACCAATGGTTCTGGTATTGGATGGGTTTTATAAGTCCCATACTCTTACTTTCTTATCCCATCCACCAGACACTACCATTAGCTCACTTCTTGAAATGCAGACTGAGTATACCCAAGAATCATGTTGACCAATGATTCCTTGTTTTCCCTTTCGTTCCTTTTATTAGAATTACTTTTGCTATAATTCTAGCTGTCTTGCTTAGTATTGAATATATTCTCCAATTTTCTCTACAGCTCTTATTGAATTAGCTCTTTAACACCTCATTATCTATTCTAAAATTCTACTAACTTGTTCTCTCTGATCTGTTTGGATAAAAAGAAGTTACTATAATATTTCTCTAAATGTTTTAAGCCTTAGTCTGATTAAATCATTAGGATTTACCTTTTATATGATATCTTTAGCTTAATTACTTGATTTAACCAAAGCATCTAAACATTTCAGATATTCGGCTTTAATATCATTCTCCCTTAAAAATTCATTCATTAAAGTGACTATCATAGGCTAGCAAGTAATTTTGAACAGGTGGCAAATTTAGATGGCTCTTTGGAGCTTTATGACTGGATCAGCTGTTTCTATATTTTTCCATAGAGCTCTTAAGTTGCCTTAAGTGAAGATGTCCCTGTTATAAGTCCATTTCATATTCTGCTGATTTGCTTGGCAGAATTATTAGAAATCGAAGCCAGCGACCAAGTTTCTGACGATTGGTTCAATACAGTTTGCCATTTTTTTATATAAAATTGCAAAGTCGATTAGATTGCACATACTTTAATATTTAGCTTCGGGTAGTATTATAAGTTAGATTATATAGAATTAATGTTATCTTGATAAAATTAGATAATGCTGTATTATGGGTACATCAATTTCCTAGGGTGATTATATATAGAAAGGGTAAGCAAAAATATTTCAAAAATCAGTAATGAACTGCGTGAATATTAATTTAGTGAAGAGCTAAGTTTGAAGGGACAATGACTTCCTGTATATTACTTGCTGTTTTTACAGTCTTCATTTTATACACTTAAATTGGTTGCTATTAAAGAGTCTTACATATTGCCCAGTATTGCTAAAATATAGTAGATCTCTTAAAAGCAAAGAGTTTTTCTTCTACAAAATGATGATTATCAAAAATACTTTAAGTTTTTTCACTTTATAATGATTATTATCCAGTCATGCTGCTTTTAATGTACTAGATTGACAATACTCATTAAATAGCATATTTCTATAATTATAGCTATCTTTCTAGATATTATCCTATTTGTGAAATTCTTTTGATGTGTTTTTTTTAAGCCTTAGATCCTTTTCTTTGCTTGCGTTAATGGATTAGTCTCAATAAGCTACTATAATATCACTTCATAGTTGTTGATTCATGGGAATAATTTTGTAATTTGGAGTGTTTTCTAGAGAGCTTCAGTGCTATCGTATGATCTGATATTATAATATATAATTTGTAAGGAAGTATTAGTAAGTATTTGCTCCTTTAAAAGTTTATTGACTATGATCTCATTATTCTCTCTGTTTTTGGAACATATTGTAGATTGAAGGAAAATATGCACCTTGGATCAGAGTAATTGACTATATATCCATTTTTTATAGGCTAAGCAGGTAAAGCAGAGGAGATAATGAAATGTTTTTTGCTTGATTTGCGTTTATTTAGAGGATGCATTAAGTCTTTGAAATAGCCGAAACATAAGAAAATTATTAATGACTTGGGTAAGTTTTTGAGGAGAAGTTCTAGTCAGATTTTTAGAGAAATATTAGTCTAGCTGTATTTCCACATCTCGATATACATATGAGAGCTTTTCAATAGAGATAAAAACTATAGAGAAGTGTTTACAAAATCCTCATACAGACAGTCAATCCCAAAATCTCTAACAGTTTTATAAATTCGTAAAATGACCTTAAATAGAGGTTACAACAGTAAAGCTTAGTGGGATAGATGCTCTCACTGAAACATAACAATCTATTATCCAGAAAAAAGAATTAATGAAATTGTAATAATAAACCTCATACTAATTACTGCTTACTGTTAATCAATAATGATTACAATAGCTGAAATACTTGTGAGTCTTAACTATAATAATTATAATATCGATCCATTCACCACTTAAATTTAAATATATTACTAAACTAGTTTAGGAACTCTAGGATTTAATTGAATTTGCCTTAATCTGTTTTTATGTTCATTTAGTATACCTGTGAACTTCAATGCTAAATCTGGAGCTGTATTCTACTTTAGGTCTAAAACTTCTTATTTTGTTTCTTATGCAAACTAAAATATGCTGTCAATAGATTATAATCGATTATTTAACTCTTATATTTAACTATCCTTGCTCTAAACAACTCTCATAAGTTATTAAATAGCAAATTATTAAGTATCATGCTAAAAGTTCTATTATAGATCAGCTTTAAAGATTCAAATATTGGAATTTGTTCCAAAGGGAATGTGAATTTCAAATTAGCATAAATTTTACTCAGGATCATCCATAATAAAGTAAGTTAAAACTGGATTAAATGATGCAAATGCTTATTATAGCTAATCAAACAGTTATTCTCTTAGCATGCTTTAATTACAAGATTATACCTTTATATTGAGGTTTTCATATAGTCTATTGTTTATTATTAGATGTAGATTGCATAATTATGCTTCAGGGTCCATACTTCCATCATGAATCCAGTCTGTAAATAGCATAAATTACTATTATACTGAATTTTACCCTTCTATAGCTAATAAAACCATTTTTATAAGAAGATATCAGAGTTATAATATACTTTTAAAATTCAAATAAATAATTATTAGACTACACTTTATTGATTATGTCTTCTACAAGCTTGCCATATATTAGGAACCATCCACCTTTGTAAATAAAAGTTGAAATCTTCGAGATATACAGGCTTTTACTTATTATCTAGCCCAATTTCTTAATCATTATAATAAATCTTGACACTTGAGTCTTCATATAGCTCGAACAATATCGTAGACCCATAATACGGAATATAATCAATCATATACCCAAGACACGGTAGCAACCCAAGCATAGTGGTTTCATGCCCTGAATAAATAACAAACTTCAAAGGACTTCCTTGCATCCTATCATACATCTTCGATAAAAGATCCTTAAAAAACTCCGAACAACTCAACCTCAGCCCTTCATCATTCATAAAAGGTGTATAATACTTATAATAAAACCAAACCTACGTCATTTCCTAATACAACTCCATGGTAACATTCCTAGGCAAAGGCTTCCCATCCAACAAATCCACATCAATCGTTGCAGCAACATTACTGCAATCTTCCATTCTCCTTATATCCATCCCAACGGCCTCACTGACTCTAGGAAACAAGTCCCTGCTCCACATTTCATACCTACTCTAGTACTCTTAAGTCTGCCTCTAAATCGGCCTTAACTCCTCTATCCTGGGACACCCTACAGGGCTAAATCCTGACAGTATATGATCAAAGGGCCTAGACACCACATGCACTGGTACCACTTCCTACCCATACGGCAATGCGTAATCCCCTAACTCCGCTTCAATTTCCTCTATATTCGGTATATCTAGTGGTGGTCTCGCCTTCCTACTGGGACTTATCCTCTTCCCACTCCCCGGAGGATACAACCCAAGCAATTAAGCCTAGGCACTCGCTATAGTCCTATTAAATCCAGAAGATAATACAAAAATTTCCTCAGGATGATAGCTCTCAGATAAAAGTCCTAACTTATGCACATACCTCCTCCTGTATTCAACCCCTAGCAAATACTACATCCTCAATCCTCTGCCCGTTGGCTCACCTAGCATCTTAGGATCCCAAACTCCCTAATCAAAGGGCAGTAGAAACCTAGGACCCCTCGATGCATGCCGACTAGTATACGCTACAAATACCAACTTCTAAGACACTGCAAAGCTCAGTAAAATTAAAACCAGCTGCATTTATACGTTTTACAAGCAATTTTATACGATTTTTTAGAACAGGTTTAACTAAAACTACTCAGCTGCAAGTTTAATCCTTCTCAAACGTTGTATATTTGCTCTGGCAGTGGTTGATTTTTGAGTAGTTGGGGTCCAGGCTCCACCCGCAAAGGAGCGTTTACAAGCTTTGCATTTCCAAATTCCTACAACTTATCTCTTGACGGACTTTTTACCGCAGAAAGTGCAGTCGTATTTACTATGTTGTTATATTTCTATTTTCTTAATCATCTTACGTACAGATGCTCCATAACGCACTCCGTATTTTCCTATGATTCCGACCTTCTTAGTGCGCTTTGCCATCCAATAAATATGTTAAAAATTAAGTAAGTGTATGGGAAAATAGGCAGTTTGTTTGATTTTAATTAGGAATTTAAAATTTATTATCAGTTGTATGAGTGGAAACTGAATGAGGAGTTGGAGGAAGGGTTGGAGTACCGTCTGTCTGGGGATGGGGAGTTAGAGTGCCTTCTAAAGGAAGGTGAGAGGGAGTGGCGGCGTAAAGATGAGGGGGATTTTCTGTCTTAGGAGTCCTGGGATGCTATTTCAGATAGGTTTTGGGATAGTTTATTAGACATTATAGCTTAGATGCCTTCAGTCTGCCTTTTAGATACTTTTTTAAGGAAGTATATGAATCTTAGTAAATAAAATACTAAGAATAAGTGGAGGAATTCGGAGATTATAAGTCAGATGATCAAGCCTTCTATTTCCATGTATATGAATACTGGTATATATGCTACCATAATGCCACAATTATAGGAGGTATATAGGATTAAGTAGCTTATTTTAAGTTATTTTATGCCTATATAACCCACGGCTACAAAGATGAGTTGGAGGATTAATAGCAGTAGTAGGTATGCGTACATTATTGCCAGTATGATCGATAGAGTTACTATATAGGCTGTGTGAATAATCGCTACTATTCTCAGCCAACTACTAGTCTCTGTAATCTGTCTTACCTTAAGCTTTATATAAGGGTTTTTACTTGTTAAATTTTAAAAGACTGTTTCTACTATAGGTGAGTTTCTACCACTACCTGATTACAAGGAATAAAGTAGCTCTTAAGAATCATCCGATTTCCCACTAGAGCTTAATTAAGACATTGTTTTATTACTATTATGAATTATCCTCTAATGAATTAAGAGTATTTAAAGCTTGTGTAGCCAGGTTCTTTGCTTCTTCCTCAAGTCTCACTGCATCTTAGCTTGTATCTAAGGCTGCTTGTACTACATTCTCTACTGATGCTGAAGAACCTTCATCAATTTAGTCTTAGGGGATGGTTTCTGATCCTTCAACGTCATAACCTATCATGTTGTCAGAGCCTTGCTGTTGCTCCTTTATTGTACTTATGGCATCTGCTTCTTCAATTTCTCCATCGCCTAGTTCTTCTATAATTTCTGGAGGACCTTCGTGCACTGGTTGAAATTAAATAGGCAGTTCTTCATTTTATTCAGTATCATCTTCTCCATTATCTACAGCATCATCTTACTACATTAGAATTGTAATAATAGAAGGATACATTATATTATCTTGCTATCTTCTTAGCCCACTAGATTTAACAGCTGTAGTCAAATTAATTATAAACAAAAGCACTAAAATACGCAGCATTTTTATAGTTAAGTTTTTAGTTTTCTTATGAAATCCCACGAAAATTGTATACATTATATTCAAAAGTGCATCAAAAGATGAAGTTTCTTATTATTGTACTACTACTTGTAGTTCATGTAGAATCAGCTATATAAGGGAATGGCAGAAGAAGTCGATTAATTAGAGGCAGTGGACGTAGAAGAGCTGGACATGGAGCTAGTGGAGATTGGGGGTGGTGGAGGCAGTTTTGTAGAACCCTGAATTTCCCGTTGATTATTCATCTCCACAAGTACTCACATCACCTTCACCAAGACACCTAAGAATTTTCAAGATTTCCAAAAGATCCTTTACAAGTTAATCTAGCTCATTTGTTAAACAATAATGTACAATTAAATAACTGAAAAGTTCAGTGATTTTAGGGCAGCATTTTACAGTGGATTTAACCTAGGACTGCATGATCTTGCATTTTATGATCCTCTAGTTGTCCTTCCATACTTGATACTACTTCTTGACATTTGTGCAACTTTACTCTTAGGATCTTCAATAAGTTCTAAATAAAATCCTTTAGTAGGGTGAAATTTTAGCATATTGATAAAGTTTTTCGGAATTTCAGAGGAAGTACTTGGTACTTCTGATACTGGTTAACTTTTTGCACTAATTTAAGGAAACTGTCTTATAGGTTCAGTAGGAATTGGCTCCCTTTGAACTGACTTTCTTAAATAAGCTAAGGGATCAGCTTTAGGACCATTATTTTCTTTAATATTTCTTTAGATCTTAGCTTATTACCTCCTCGCAATTTACTATACTCTTTTTCTTGACTCCTCAATGCTTTTCTATTTCCTATCCTAACTTAATTTTGATTTTCTACTCTACTATAACTCTAATAACTCTTACTCCAATTATTCAATTCTTGAGTTACATAACTCCTTATGCTCATAATCTCTACAATACTATAGCCTATTTTCATATTTTAGCTTAACCTTTTATCTTCTAATTTCATCAGCTTAGCTTCACTTATAATGAAGTACTCTGTCCTTAGGACTAATAATTCCATCCATCTTGCTAAACATTTTATCTAAACTAACTTTCCTCGCCCTCGTTTTCCTGGAATATAGGGTTTTCCTGATTAGTGTTTATATCAATTTAATGGGCTTACTCTTCCATATGCTGTAGTTATTATAACTTCTAAACAGGTTCTGGAGGCTGATACTCATTATGCGGTACAATCTTAGGCTTTTGAATGGAGTCCTCATCCCTGAACGAGTCTTCTAAAAAGTTCCTGGCTTTCTTGTTATTATCATTCTCTATATTCAAATTAGTCTCCTTGTCAATCATATAACTACACCCAGTGCCATGTATCAGTCCTCTCATGAAGTTTCCGAATATCTGTGATATAAACAGCCCTGGGAATACGCATAAAGCTGCTACAATCGTTGCTGAGGTCACAAAATGAACGTTTTACCCTGCAAAGGTGTACTCCTCGTAGTGAACCCACCATGCGCCGAAGAAGGGGGCTGGGAATATGAGGCAAAGTTGAAGTGCCCAGATCGCGTAGTCTCCAGCAGACATGGCTTCTCTTACTTTCTTGTTGTTGTTTCTTTTCAGTAGAAAATAGGCCTTTTTGGCAGAGGTGATAAAGTTGTCGCCGTACATAGCCTGATATGCAGCCGTGTTATCAGTGAAGTACTTAAAGAAGTTCTGGTGGCAGTAGCATATAGGGAAGAAAATCCAGACACAGTAGTCAATGAAATGAGGATCTGCCTTTTTAACTCTTCCTTTGATTCCACTTACCAGAACCCTGGGAATTCTTAGTAGCGGGTTCATTATACTTGAGAATAAAACAGAGCCTAGGTGGAATTGGAAAAGGTTGGCTAAACTTGTAGTAAAAGCGTAGTTTTTGTTAGTATTGAAGTAAAAGTTGATTGAAATTGCTGCTCCTGTCCAGTGCGCTATCTCGGATAGAAGGGTTAACCACCATAATCCTATAAGAATTGTAAAAAGTTATAGAACTCTAGTAGCCTCGTTGAATTCTATATATTTCACCTCTTCTCCTGGGACAAGGCTAAGGTCTTCTGTCTCTATTTCTCCAATACTGCAACCCCAGAAGAATGTCACCATCATCCAAATATACACAGGGGCTCCTAAGGCTGCTAATACTATAACAAAAATCAGGGAGCCCGGGTATTGCTTGAGAGATGATAGTGAAATTTGTAGTACTGGGTTGATTTTAGGAAGAATTGGAAGAATAAAGCTAATTCCTACAGAAATGACAAACAGTAGGCCTATCATTACATAACTTATTATTCTATATGAGTTCATATCACTATCACAATCAACCATCTCAACAGCTCCGAAATCAGCACAAGTTCTATCATCAATTCTATACCCATCAATATATACCAAATAAATCAACGCAGTGAACAAAATAATAGCAATAAAGCTGAAAATACCAGTTACAAATCCACTTAATAGATTAAACCTAGCCAAAAACAGGTAAACCAGCAATAAAACAAAGGAGCAACTACCTGCAACAGCAAAAATATCCCAGGTTCTATAGAAATCCCCAACAACTCTTGTCATAAGTTACTCTGGCTCCTCCCAGTACTCAATAATCTCCTCTCTTTTATCCTCGTCAGCTGGGAGACAATACCTGTTGAAGTAAGGCTTTGCCTCGTATGCATCGTAGCAATCCATGTATTGGTGAGGGGTTTCATGGTCCTCGTCATAAACACACACTACTCCAGTAGATGCCACAACGGGACATCCAGCTGTGCAGATTGCTAGGTCTAAAGTTTATTCGGGTATTGGGAAATACAGATAGTTTTTAGACTCTAGGTCATTAATACCGCATAACTCTCCACGGAAATCTGCCCCGTATATTAGTCTGTCTGGGTCGCCGTATATTAGGGCACAGTAGGTGAAGGCTCCTAGGCAAATGGAAAAGAGTCCAAATATTATAAGGCAAATTCAATCCGTTAGTTTACGATCTGATTCTGGACCAGAGAAATTGCCTTTTGGGGTTTAAAGTTTTTAGTTGTATTGGTTCTCGTTTTCTAATTTCTCCCAAAGGTCAAAACGAGATTTTACTTTTGGTGTTTCTTATTCAGTGTCCATCTTTTATAGTGAAACTGCTAAGGGAGATGAGGCAGGGAAGTGTTTTATTAGATTTGATGAGTAATGTTTCACTCGTATGATTTACAAGAGATATGTTTAGTGTGAGGTTTTAATGTATGATGAGGAAGATTTGTGAATAGTATACTCAAATATAGGAAAGCTTTCTAATGTTACTTAAAACTTGTATATTGCATAAGTAGAAAATATTAAATGTAATTTATTCATGAATAATTTTCGTATTGAAGATAGAAATTGGTGTGAATGGTTAATATATTCTAATCAAACTGTACTTTTATATTTTGGGATTAACTAAAAATTAATCTATTAGTCTACTTAATCACTATATGCTTGCAGCTATTAAAAAGAATGAAATATTACTGCTATTGTGTGCATGAATACATTTCTGAATTCTTTAGGAAACAATACTTTCCTTAATTCGTATTTACAAATAAATCAAGCAGAAGATCATTTAATTGCTAGTATCTTTTGTTGGTAATTCAAAAACTTATATTAACACTACAATATAGCTCATATATTAATTCTTGCTATAAAAGAGATTAATTCATACAATGGAAGCTTGTTTACACTTTTCTTTCAAATTTTAAAGCCTGATAACTATACGTAAAAGAATTAAAACAACCAACTTGGAATTTAGGCCTCTGCATCCTCGTCAGGCCTAATTAATTTAATGTAACTCCATAGATTTTATTGCATAGATGTATTGCAAGGACAAGCCAGCGCTAGTCGTCAGTTGCTACTATATCAATAGACTTAGAGTAATCCAGAGTAAAGCTATTTTTATTATACTAAATAACAACTAACTATCTGGCAATCAGAAAATTTTAGCCTCTACACGATTACCTTTTTTTGTCTGTTTACCAGAGAAGCTGTTTTACTGGCTACTGTTGATGATCTGAGGTCTATTTTAAGTAATTTGTCATAGGCTTGCTAAGAGTGTCTAGACTTGAAGTTGTTAATTCTCAAAATTTTGTTCCGTTGCGGCAGTGTGTGCTTAAACATGCATGAAATTAGATATATATTTTTAGTGTATTACTTAATATAAAACCTCGATATTCTTAAAGAAAACTAAGTATAAATTTTACTGTTTGGATGCATTTCATCAATATTTTGTTTAGTGCATATGAATGCCCCTACATTTCTTTCTACCAATGCAATATGGATTCAGGCAAAATGGGAGGAATTAACTTTGGTTTTATTTAATCAATGAAAACTAGAATATCTCCTTCTATAAAAGCAGAGCAGATTTTAATTCTTTATATTCATACTCTCTTATATTTTGAGTAGCATTAACTATAATCATTTTGCCTATCTGTGTAATCTTGACAATTAGTATAAATAATATTTTAATCCTGTGAATCAGCTGCATCAATTTACTCATTAGTTTGATGTATATAGAATTAAAACCTAAATAAAAGGTGTTTTAAGATAATTAAATTATCCTAAAAAAACAGTGTATGAAATTTATTAGTATCTACATAGAGTTATTATTAATTCCAAAGGGGGCTATAAGCCATACAAGAAAATAAAGAGTTTAGTATTCTTAGCTTGCTAATTTGACATAATTAAACTATTTTAAGCATATAGTTTATACCTTTAAGAGGACAGCATATTTAGTGCTTATAAGTAATTACTTAGATTTTATTCCTGTAAGGAAATAGGAATTTAAAATGTAGTAAAGGGTAAGCTCCTTTATAATATAAATTACCCTAAAAAAAGCAAACAATTTTGATTGTAGAAGCGCTTTTGAACAAATTATATGATATTAGAGTTGGAGAAAGAATGATTTAGCTTTGATCTATGTCTGTATGATACAAAAAGCTAAAGGATCAGTTCTTATGTCATTAGTACATCTAAACATAGGCTCTATTTTGATCATAATTAAAGCTATTGAGTATTTGCATTAAATTATCTTTCTATCTTATTTGAATTATCGTCATAGTGTTTTAATCATTGTAAATCTATTCAATATTCATCATCTGAAATATTACAATCAGACATTTAAGTAAATCGATCTATTTTTTTATAATTTGTTACCATAATAAAACATTTTGAAGTCTACAAATTACTTAAAAGGACTTCATTCTTAAATTTTGTAAGTTTATTATATAAAATTGCTATTTGACTATTGAATATAGCAATATATACTTTTTGTAAACTACCATAATTCTTCTTATTTCAGTAATTATGTTTCTCCTTACCCTCTTACAACCTTAGCTTATCTCCTTTCCATAAAAGATAACAAAGAAAGGCCAATCTATAATCCTAATAAGTCAACTACCAATTTGATTAAAAAGAACCATTTATAATCAATAAAAATGAAGAGGAGTTATTTCCTTTTAATCATCTTTCTCCTGGCAATTGGAGTATCTTCCCAAGTATCAAAAGACTTTATAAGTGACATGAAAAAGAAGAAATCTACCTTAAGGCCTAAATCTTCAAGCAGTATCCACTCAGGCAGTAGTTATTCAAGCTTTAATCATGGCTACCGTGGCCCTCATTACTAGAATTTATCTGATAACAGGCTGTATGATATACCAAATCTGCATAAGGAGTGGATATTGCTCATGTGATTGCGCAGGCTTCTGAAGGCTCGACTGATGCGAGGGTGTCTGTTGTTGTTGTGAATGCTGCTATTCTAAGGCTTACAACCCATCAGAGCAAAGCCTTATAGATAGGCTCAATCATTAGTCTAGTTAGTTAGATTGCTTTATTGTTTAAATTTTCATAATGTGAAGTATAAGACCTGATATAATATAGGGGAATGAAGATGCTTACTATAAATATGAGTAGTAAGGACTATATGAAATTAATAGAAATATGCATTAATAACTATAATACAAATACGACAATAAATCTAATAGATAATATCCTAAAATTCTATCATTACAACGTCTATAAGAACTTGGTATAAAATCATATGAACAATTTACATTATTACGCCTTAACTTAACCCTATTCAAAACAATATACCTTTAAATCCATTTAGCTTAAAACATTAAGATACAAATTTGATCTAAGGCAAATTAATTCCCCAATGCGTGGATTATAATAAAATAAGTAATCAAAGTAATAATCATTTATCCAGTAATTAAGCAACAGCTATAAACTAGGAATACAACAAACTACAAGACTCCGGCCAAAATAACACCAAGGAGTAATTCAAAATCAATAATAAGAATCCTTATTCCCTCTTATTAAAGCCTAAAAGGTGAGTAAAACAGTGTTTTAGAATTGATACTAGATAATCAAATCCAGCCTAAGTAATTAAGATGAGTTAATCATAATGATTTAATTCGGTCTAAACAATATATAAATCTGATGAACATCTCAATAAATTTGTATGTTGTATAAAAATAGATTCAGCCTGATAAAAATTTTGAATTTTATGAAGGTGATTTAATAATAGTAAAAATGATAACATTGCTATCTTATGAGATTTTAGAGTTATTGGGTAATGGATTTTTTAGATTAGTGGTGAAATGCTATGATTGCAAAGTTTAAAGCGTAGTAGCTATAAAGATTATGAGAACTTTTAAATAATACTAATTCTATCAAGGATTATAAAATGAAGTTAAAAGTTTAATAAGCAGCAGCTAAATTTTAATCCTAGATAGCAATTACTAGATACTAAGATTATTAATATGATACAGTTTATTTGCTAAGTGAAAGGGCAATTAAATAATAAAATTCTACTAAAGTTTGCTTAATATCTAATGGCTGCTTGATAGCATTTCTAGTATCTGGTCAACTTTGTTTGATAGACTACTAATTTCATCTCTCACACTTTAGTCCTTTTACTCTAATTGACTACCGATCTGATTTAATTGTTTTTCAGCTTATTCTTATTACTTTTAAAGTTATTCTAATTGTTTTGCACATTAAATACTATTCTATTCGGCCTATTGTTTAAGTGCTATTCCATTTTTATATAGCAGTCTGATTCTACTTTCCCATTCATCTTCTCCGACATCTTCACCTGCATAATTAGTATATGAGGTAATCAATCTCAAGTCTTATTTGTTTCTATTCCAAAACATACAGTTTTCTACCTCTTTTATTAGTTCTAGTCTTAGTTTTGAATCTGATTCCATTCTCTCAAATGATATCTTATCAAACGACTCTGATATGATAGATATTAAAAGGTTTAGCATTACTACTAGCAGTAACATTGAACCAATTAGAAATAGAATCCATTAAGTATTTGAAAATGAGTCCACATCAAAATCACCCAGAAGCAAATTATATGATGTTTTCAATGTTTACAAAAAATCTTGGTTGATTGTATTACCAAAGATAGTAGTATATGCTAGAAGGAAGTAAATCATAATAGCAAAAAACCCTGCTAGATCTTATACTACTTATTGAATAAGCCATATGTAATATCTTGTTTGGTTAATAATCTTAAAGGCAGTTAAACCTTCAAACCAAAACAAGATATGTACGATGAAGGTGAGTATATCAATATAGTCTGATTTTTCAAATTGATATAATAACATAGTGACTCCCCATACATATGCTAAAACAATTCTTAAGATATCGATATAGTTTTTGATTGATTAGAAATAGTCTGATCTAGTTGTTACTATTTAAATTATCTCAAAGACTACAAATATTAGATTTGTAATGAGGAATAAACAAATCAGAATAGACTTCATTCATAAGTCATCGTAAAAGGTAACCATTATCATAAAAGCTAAATTGGCTATATTTAGAATTGATAGGATAACAAATGCTGTATAGAACTGATTGAATTTGTATCCAATTAATGATTAAACAAAGTCAGTGCGTAAACATTCAGCCTTTTAAATTTCTAATAGAGCATCTAATATTTTAACGCTTTCTTCAGATCCTTCTAGTAAATTTAATTGAATAAGGAATTCACTCTTTTTAACATTTTAATATTCTGCTGATTCATTTTCAATCTAATGATTCCATACTTGATATTTCGTTGAAAAGTACTAAGGTAAACTCAATATCTTAATTTAATCTATCTAATTCAAAGTTAAAGACTCAAAGAATGCTACTAAGTGGACTGAGTTTAAATTGAGAATTCTTACAAAATCATTACAAATCAAATTAAGTACTCTTATTTTCTCAAATTTATTTTCAATTCCAGCAATATATTTTAAAAGGACTTCAATGCATTTTATCTACTTTTTATTCAAAGCTATTGTTAGAGGAGTATCACCATTCTTTGCTTAGATAAATAAACAACCTGCTTCTAATGCATCTTAAAGTAGTTGATCTTTTCCTTAATAGGCCAATATATGTAAAATATTTATTTACTAAGGTTTTATTACGTGATTATTGAATGCTTTATCATATGTAGTTCTTTTACTCATCGCAATTTATTTTATTTAATATATATCATCATAAGATCCATCACCTATTCAATAATTAAACTCTATGTTCTTAACAATTATATCTTTTTTTCATCCAATTAAAAGTGATCTATCTTGAACTATTAGGCATTTTAATCCATGTTTAAATTTGAATTGTGCTAGATGTAATTCTTCCTAAATATTATAAACGTGTGCCCAATTGTCATATTACAGATAAATAAGTAAATCTTTCATTACTATAACAGACCTAATTGTTGATTCTGTTTATATTAATCTAATCTGCTTTTGCTCTGCAATATCTCAAAATATAATGTCACTTTCTGATCCTGATATAAGTTAGCCATTGTATGAAATCAAAGAATTAGTTTGTTTATTAACCGTGCTTAGTTCCCCAATCTCTTTCTTTTCTTTATAATCTCATAATAATATTTTATCATTTTCTCCTCCTAATGCTATAATTCCATTTATCACTGCAAGGCAAGTTGGTTAATGATTAACTTTCTTCATACAGCATACTTCTTACATTACTTAAATATTTCATACTCTTATAGTTGTATTAGCTAAAGAAACTAGAAATTAATCTATAACTGCCAAAGCGTTGATACCGTTACCATGTCCTTCTAATACTCCTACTTATACTTATTCTTTAACGTTCCATAATCTTATAGTGCTATCTTACGATCCTGATGCAAGTAAATTTTGAATTTCTATAAGGCAGTTAACACATCTTTAATGTCCCTTGAGAGTCCCAACTTCCTCTCAGTTTGAAATATTCCATAATTTGATTGTGCTATCACTTGATCCTGAAGCTAATAAATTATCAATAACAGTAAAACAGCTAATAGACCTTTAATGAGCTTTAAATTATATTTACTTCTTTTCATCATCGATATACCAGAAACGAATATTATTTCTTTCGTATTAGAATAAGTAACTATCGACTGCCTTAAAACCAATCAAATTTCCACATTAAGCTTTAAATGATTTTATTTATTACCGTGTTTCTAAATTCCACAATCTATAAACTTATTGTAAATCCTTTGAGATGAGTCAATCATTAAAGATAGCTAATTCAAGTATAATTGATTTGGAATCGTCAAGTATGCCTATTTGAGACATGTTATCAACATTCCAAATTCTAATAGTGCAGTCTTCACTACAGGAGATAAGTCTCTCTTAATGTACTGTTAAGCCTCTGATTTACTTACAATGGCCTTCTAGAAAGCCTGCTACTGATTAATTCTCAATATCTAATAAGCAAATTTTTGTATCATTAGAACTACTTACAGCAACCTTACCTTTAACTCCTAATAGACAAGTAATCCTTTCCAGTGGACTTTCTAATTCAAATACCTTTTCCATTTTATCTATATCAAATACAGTTATTGTCTTACTACTTGCATTATAGCCAAATATAAATTAACAATATGCTTTTATTCTTACAATTCTTGTTAGCTATTGAAAGCAGCTAATTTGCTTCATATTTTTCATATCCCATATTATCATAGTGTCTTCTTCAAAAGAAAGGGATACTAAATATTCCCTTATAGTTGTAAGTGAAAATACATTTTTACAATGACCCTCTAACTCTCCAACCTTTTTCAGAGTATTGACATCGTATAATTAGATATTGTTAGATTCAGTCGTTGATACTGCTAAGAATTAATTGATTATTTCAGCAACAATTATCCTATTAGTAAAGGCAAAGTCTCTATAGAAAAAGTTTTATATAAGATCTTTCATATAATCACCCCTCTAGGTGTCTTTTAGCTCGGAGAAATTGCTTGAGATATTTGATTAATTCGTAAGCATATTTTATTAACTATTTTCCTAACCTTCTGATGTAATTCTCAATCAATTTCTTCCAATGCCTTTATTTCTTCTCATCTTTTACTTTTGTTGTCACCTTTTATCAAATTGTGTGTATTTGTAAGCTAGATAGGAAGTTGATTAGCTAATACTGCAATTTAGTTGGTTAAAAAAATGGCGGGAATTTTTTTACGTTTGCTTTGGGGATTAGATATGAATTCTTTCTAAGCTTCCTTATTACTTCTAAAAACTATACAGCGCTAGATGTATTCATTCTTAAAGTTTATAATCTTACTGAGTTCTTTAAACCTTTTTAATAGTTTAGAAGATCATATTAGCTTTCCTATGAATCAGCTACTCTTTAAAGTGATTTATCTATATAAGAATCTCTCAATAACTCTAAAAAGCTTTGGAAGTATATGTAATAAAATATTGATAAGTAGTAAATATAGACACCAGCCCCTTTTGGGATATTGTGAAGGGGTGTGATACTCATATGATGCTTTCCCAGGTGTAATGATCTAAATATCCTTTGGCATCTGTGCTCCAGTCCTCTTTAAAACACCGAATATTTTAAGTAAAAGCTACACTTTATACTGAGTTGAATGCCACAAGTGTATACTTATTAAAAGCAAAGTTTCCATCGAGTAAAGTTATCTGAGATTAGCTTAATCAATATGCCCTTGTATAGGCATATACGAGTAAAAATGATTAAAATACGCCACACAGGGTATGAGTTTCATATAAAATGGATTAGTTAAGACAGGTGGCGCTCTAATGTCCCTTTCACCAATATTATTATATAACATTAAACTATAAAGAGATTAAATTTATAGAGTATAATACAGTCTAGAAATTTATAAATAAGATCCATGTGTAAAATTTATACAGTTTGAAGGCAATTTAAAATAAGCTGCTTTAAATATTATAATAACAATAAATTGCTACTATATTAAACTAGAACCTTAGACAATAGTGCTGAATTCAAAATAAGTAATTGAGAAGTAAATTTATATAATATTAAAAGAATGTTGTTTGATAAAATATCAGTATAAAGTCAATACGAATATTACAAACTTAATATCACCTTATTCAAATTAAATATAAGAATGATAGCTTTTGTATATTATTCTATATAATTTACAAATTATCAATTTACTACATTATATACTTAATTGAATTAGTTAGCAAAACAATAAAAACAACCTTTACCAAATTCCTACATTAAACAGTAGAACAAATTAGAAAATTTATAAAATTATTTAACTTAGCATTTGCCATGCATATTTCAGCCTTGAATACTCCATCCACTCAATCTTATCTTATAATATTTTCAAATTAACTTTAACAGCGAAATCTCCAGAATAATCCCTATCTGCAAGATTTCTTAATTTATTATCTCACAAACTAACCAATTAATCAAAATACTCACTCATCTTATCAAGTAAAATCTGCTATAATAGATCAATCCTATAATCAAATCTTCTCCCCTTCTTAGGCGTATCTACAAAAACAATTTCCATACTGACATCTTCTCCATTATCCTTAAAATCTAGAATAACTCTTAACTACTAACTGCCATTACTTCTATTTAAATTCACTCCTTATTTAATCGGACTTCCTATTCCTTAATACGATACATCTAATACAGGTTTTTACAAGACCTAGTAAAACTACTACTATACAGAATAGTCCTTTATTATATTAGCTAATGCATAATACCTCAATCCTTAATGTCCTAATCCTTCCTCATCTATTGTTTATTCCGTTCCTGCAGTGACAGCTCTACTTCCTTCACTTAGAATTGATTCTTCATCACTGCTTTCTTATACATAATTAAAAGTTGGAAGGATTTTAGCAGTCTATCTAATTTGCACTGACATGAATATTGGATTAATCTTCAATGATCCCGGATCTTCCTCGAGCTATACGTAATTAAGACTTATTCTAATTTGTATTCTGCCACTTATTCTCCTTTAATGATAATATTTAACTAAGAATTCAATGCAAACCTATTACATAAAATAAAACCAAATTTAAAAGAATATCTAACTTTCTCATATAATATTTTATCTCTACTACAAAATTCAACTTATTCAGTAAAGCAACCTGTGTTAATATAATAATTTAAACACTCTAGGCAAAAGTTAAATACAATTTAAATGATTAAAGTCATTTCATAATAAATTGAAATCACCTAACTAAATTTCCCATGCTGTTAATTTCCTACAATATCCAACTGATACTACTAGCTATCCACTTCTTGAAATGCAAACTGATTATACCTCATTATCATGCTGTCCAATGATTCTGCTATTGGATGGGTTTTATAAGTCCCATACTCTTACTTTCTTATCATATCCACCTGATACTACTAGCTATCTTGAAATGCAAACTGATTATACCTCATTATCATGTTGGCCAATTATTCTGTTATTGCATGGGTTTTATAGGTCCCATACTCTTACTTTCTTATCATATCCACCTGATACTACTAGCTATTCACTTATGCAAACTGATTATAAATAATCATGGTAACCAATGATTCTGTTATTGGATGGGTTTTATAAGTCCCATACTCTTACTTTATCATCATATCCACCTGATACTACTAGCTATCTTGAAATGCAAACTGAATATACATAATCATGATAGCCAATGATTCTGTTATTGGATGGGTTTTATAAGTCCCATACTCTTACTTTATTATCCTATCCACCTGATACTACTAGCTATCTTGAAATGTAAACTGATTATACAGAATCATGTTGACCAATGATTCTGCTATTGGATGGGTTTTATAAGTCCCATACTATTACTTTATTATCACATCCACCTGATACTACTAGCTATTCACTTATGCAAACTGATCTTACTTCACTATCATGTTTACCAATGATTCTGTTACTGGATTAGTTTTATCAGTCCCATACTCTTACTTTATTATCCCATCCGCCTGATGCTACTAGCTATTCACTTCTTGAAATGCAAACTGATGCTACATGCTTATCATGTTGACCAATTATTCTACTATTGTATGGGTTTAATAAGTCCCATACTCTTACTTGATTATCTCTTCCACCTGATACTACTAGCTATTCACTTATGCAAACTGAGAATACATAACCATAATGTTGGCCAATGATTCTGTTTCTGGATGGGTTTTATAAGTCCCATACTCTTACTTGATTATCATATCCACCTGATGCTACTAGCTATCTTGAAATGCAAACTGATCTTACCTCACTATCATGCTGCCCAATTATTCTGTTATTGGATGGGTTTTATAAGTCCCATACTCTTACTTTCTTATCTTCTCCACCTGATACTACTAGCTATCTTGAAATGTAAACTGAGAATACATAACCATAATGTTGACCAATTATTCTGTTATTGCATGGGTTTGATAAGTCCCATACTCTTACTTTCATATCATATCCACCTGATGCTACTAGCTATTCACTTATGCAAACTGAGAATACATAATAATCATGTTGGCCAATTATTCTGTTATTGGATGGGTTTGATAAGTCCCATACTCTTACTTTCTTATCATATCCACCTGATACTACTAGCTATTCACTTATGCAAACTGATCTTACCTCATTATCATGTTGCCCAATTATTCTGTTATTGGATGGGTTTAATAAGTCCCATACTCTTACTTGATTATCACATCCACCTGATACTACTAGCTATTCACTTATGCAAACTGATCTTACTTCACTATCATGTTTACCAATTATTATGCTATTGGATGGGTTTTATAAGTCTCATACTCTTATTTTATTATCCCATCCACCTGATACTACTAGTTATCTTGAAATGCAAACTGAATATACATAATCATGATAACCAATGATTCTATTTCTCTACTCTCGTTACTGGAATTATTTTTGTTGTAATTCTAGTTGTCTTGCTTGATGTCTTATATATTCTACAACTCTCATTTAATTCACTCTTGAATATCTTTAAATCAATTATAAACTTCTAGTAGCTTGTTCTTTCTGAACTATTCTGATAAAAACAAGTTACCAAGATATTTCTCCAAATGTTTCAACCTTTGCTCTTGTAAAATTATCAGGATTCACTCTTTATATTATTTCTTTGGCTTAATCACTTAATCTGGCCAAAACATCCAAATATTTCAAATACTTGCTTTGCATCTCATTGTCTCTTATAAACTCATTAATGAAGGTGCCAATTGCAGGTTAGCAAGTAATTGGGAACAGTTGAAAAACTTGGGAGATACTTCTGAGCTTTAAGAGGGGATCAGCTAGATTTCCCCATAGAGCTCTTAGATTGTCTTGGGTGAAGATTTAACCCTTTAGAATGCTTTTAACTTCACTTTGATCTGCCATATGATATTGATTTGTTTGGTAGATTTATTAGAAATTTAAGCGAGCGATCAATTTTCTGACAATTAGTTCAATACAATTTTCCATTTTTTATATAAAATTGACTAGATTGGTTTAAAGGTGATTTTATTGTGTTTCTATAGGTGGTTTGACACTTATTTTGGATTGAAGTGAAAGAATTGATAGATATTGATTGTATGTATTGATTACACAGGCTATTGTCCAAGTATTTGATAATCTTTATTAGTAACATATTTCTCTTATTCCTATGCAGTTAGGGATCTGCTGGTTAGATATTTAAGTTGATTCATTAATAATGCAAAGCGTTGGGTATATTTACAGGAAGAGCATTTTAATCTCTATTACTGTTTAAATTTTGTGGAATTCTTATTTCTCATCTTTCAACAAAAGCATTGATTATGCTTTATAACCTTAATCCAATCTATTTATAAGTTCCTTTTCACAGCAAAAAATAAAGCAAATTTTAGAAGTTTTCTTAAAATCTTATAATTGGTTTCCAGAGCTCCATTATCAAATTTTATTATTAAGTAATAATTCTATTAAGCTCTTAGGGTTATTTACAAAAATAAAGGAATGCTACTTTATTATTG
This sequence comes from Condylostoma magnum, assembly GCA_920105805.1. Classification (NCBI taxonomy): domain Eukaryota; phylum Ciliophora; class Heterotrichea; order Heterotrichida; family Condylostomatidae; genus Condylostoma; species Condylostoma magnum. The sequence continues at coordinate 44,451 of CAKKTI010000132.1, forward strand.
CACCATAGTAATGAGAAATCTGACCGGATAAAAAGTAGCAAGCATAATCAATATCTCTATTTTTAATTATTACACCTTCTTCATTAGGTATAAATCAGCTTAATATAGAAGTTTTGTTTTGGAAGTATTTTATTATGTTTTATACTCATCATATACTAGAAAATTAATAAGAATAGAGAAATATACATACTTGCCCTTTAAGGAAATTTGAGGCTTGTAGCCTCTGTATACAAATCTTATGAGTTAAAATCTTTTGGACCTTTAAGCTAAAAATGTATGTTATGGAATTGAGATGCCTTGTAATTCTATTAAGCATTCAATAAAACTTATATAGCATCTAGATACATCTATATCATCAACAGCATATTGTACATGACAACTCTAATATGCTTGACTACTAGATTAATTTTACAATAAAGCTTACAGAAAACAAGTTCTTGAAATAAGCATTCTTATTGCTTTTGTTTCCATAATACAGCTTCCTTATGTTTGCATTGAGTGCTGCAATACTTAGAAAGTACTCCATATATATTTAAAAATATGAATAAATTAGCTCCTAAATAAGGGGTGCCATAAATCAGTAGTTATACTTAATTTAGCACTCCATGAAAATACTACCCCTTGGAGCTATAATACTAGACACTCTCAGAATAGTTAAGTCTAGCATAATTAATAGATTCCCTGCTGTATGTAAGTCATTCCACTGAAACTAGTCATGATTTTTAGTTGAGAAAATCTACAGAGTTACTTTTATGAAGATACAGCTAATAGAGTTAAAATACAGATGGAATTATTGTTACTTTTGAAAATTTTAACATATAGTCTTAAAGATAGTGCAGAAAAAGAATTTCTGTTTATTATTTAAGATTGTGCTAGTAATTTAGATAATATTGAAACTTATGTTTTGTTAGGGTATTGCTAATAAAAGCTAGGAATTTTAATTCAAATTCCCTAGCTATGGAGCCTACTATGTACTAAATCTAGAGTAATCCTGCGTAAAAGAAATTTTATCAAAATAATAATTATGTTATAATAGGCTTTAAAGAGTATTTCAAAACACAAGATAAGGAATAAGCTTCATCTCACGAAATACATTGCAATTCTATCAGCCTAAGCCCAGCCTTGTAATATACAAGTAACATGATGCATAAAGAATATATATAATTAGAGTTGTTTTGCTTAATTCAAGTCTTCTAGGTATAAATAAACAACTATCAAATTACCAAAATTTAATATGAGTATTATTTCCATTACTTAAAGAATTAAGGATGCTTAAGCCATGTTATCAATACCCTTACATAGAATCTATAAAATAATGCATAACTTGAAATCATCTATACAGAAGCAATATTTCAATCTTATTCCTACAAAGCAGTTAAGAGCAAAGCTTTTCTATTTGAATTACTCTCATTTATGTTACACCTGGAAGAACGACCTTTTAAAACATCAGATAGTAAAAGACTTATATATTAAGCCAACAATCATACTCTTGACCTACATAAGCCGATAGTTGGAAAATAAGGGATTATTTAAGGATGTTCTGAATATGACTAAGGAACTGATCCAGAATAGTAGACTATATAGATTATCTTAATAGCTTAATTGGAATTATGATAATAAATAAGAAGAAGTGGGAACAAAATGATTTTAGATAAGGATCAGAGGAGTACTAGATAGCTTTATGTATTTCAGTTATTGCATAAGTTAATTTCATAGAATTACTATAGAAAAGCAATATTCTCTAGATTAATTATTCTTTTTAGCAACTATGAACTTTATTATGAGTATCAAAAAGACACATAGTAATTATCATATTAATTTCACCAAGTATTTAATTCCTTAGAGAGATAGGAACATACTAAGAGCAACTTAATCTAGTATTGACTTATAATCATACATTTCTAACTCAATCAAATAATGCAAAGATAGCCTTATTATACTTAAAGCAGTAATTTACTGCAATAATCCAATAAATAATTTACAGTCCTTGGAATCATATGAGAAACTTATATCAAACATAGAATGATAAGGCAAATAATGGAGTGAAACTGAAAGAATATTTAATAATTAATTATTACACATATATAGCAGATTCATTCATGAAAACATAAGTTAAAGAAATTGATGTATAATCAAAATAACAGAAACATTTCAATCAGCAAATCGATAAATGCATAGAAATATGTTACTAATCAAATCAAGATTATCAAATACTTGGAGAATAGCTTGTGTAATCAATATATACAATCACTATCTATCAATTCTTTCACTTCAATCCAAAATAAGTGCCAAACCACCTATAGAAACACAATAAAATCACCTTTCAACCAATCTCGTCAATTTTATATAAAAAATGGAAAATTGTATTGAACTAATTGTCAGAAAATTGATCGCTCGCTTAAATTTCTAATAAATCTATCAAACAAATCATCAGCATATGCCAGATCAAAGTGAATTACAAAGCATTTTAAAGGGTTAAATCTTCATCCAATACAATCTAAGAGCTCTATGGGGAAATCTAGCCGATCCCCTCTTAAAGCTCAAAACTACCTCCTAAATTTGCTAACTGTTTACAATTACTTGCTAACCTGCGATAGACACTTTCATTCATGAGTTTATAAGAGAGAATGAGATGCAAAGCAAGTATCTGAAATATTTGGATATTTTGGTCAAATCAAATGATTAAGCCAAAGAAATCGTATAAAGAGTGAATCCTGATGATTTAATGGTATCAAAGCTTAAAATATTCAGAGAAATATTATGGTAACTTCCTTTTATCAGAGCAGATAAGAAATAATAAGTTAATAGAAGCTTATAATGAATTTAGAAATGTTCAAGAGTGAATTCAATGAGAGCTGTAGAAAAAGCGGGATAATATGCTAGACATATAGCAAGGCAACTAGAATTACAACAAAAATAATTCCAGAAACGAAAGTGGAGATAAGGAATCATTAGTCAACATGATGATTATATAGTATCAGTTTGCATTTCAAGATAGCTAGTAGTATCGGGTGGATATGATAATCAAGTAAGAGTATGGGACTTATAAAGCCCATCCAGAAACAGAATAATTGGCCAACATGATAGGCATGTAGAATCAGTTTGCATTTCAAAATAGCTAGTAGTATCAGGTGGAGAAGATCATGAAGTAAGAGTATGGGACTTATAAAACCCATGCAATAACAGAATAATTGGCCGACATTATGATTGTATATAATCAGTTTGCATTTCAAGAAGTTAATAGCTAGTAGTATCAAGTGGATATGATATAAAAGTATGGGACTTATAAAACCCTTAAAATAATAGAATCATTGGTCAATATAATGGCATGATATTATCAGTTTGCATTTCAAGAAGTGAATAACTCATAGTATCAGGTGGAAATGATAAACAAATAAGAGTATGGGACTTATAAAACCCTGAAAATAACAGAATCATTGGTTAACATGATGAGTGTGTAAGATCAGTTTGCATTTCAAGAAGTGAATAGCTAGTAGTATCAGGCGGATGGGATAGTAAAGTAAGAGTATGGGACTTATAAAACCCTTAAAATAATAGAATCATTGGTCAACATGATTATTATGTATAAACAGTTTGCATTTCAAGAAGTGAATAGCTAGTAGTATCAGGCGGATGGGATAATAAAATAAGAGTATGGGACTTATAAAACCCATCCAATAGCATAATAATTGGTAAACATGATGATATTGTAGAATCAGTTTGCATTTCAAGAAGTGAATAGCTAGTAGTATCGGGTGGAAGGGATAAGAAATTAAGAATATGGAAATTTAGTTAGGTAGTTCTAATTTATTATGAAATAACATTTTTATTACAATGCTGGGTTTAGGCTGATAGAATTGGAATTTATTTCGCGAGATGAAACTTATTTATTATATTGTGTTTTGAACTACTCTTTAAAGCTTGTT
>CAKKTI010000133.1:0-43922 GCA_920105805.1 Condylostoma magnum
AATCAGAAGTGCTATACAAGGAGTATATAAGGTTAAATCATAATAATCTATACTAATCAAGATCTTTATTAATTACTTGCAACTGGTAAATGTAATAAACTAATTTGATTTAGAATGGCCTCAATTGTTCATGAATCTTTTTGAAACATAGTAATAAATAGCAGGAGTTATGGATAGACTATTAATATTTGACTGTGTTATTGATTAGGAATACAATACGTTTTTAAATAAGATTATCTTTGTATCAGTTATTCCATTTATGACTTTGATACCCATTTTAATTATTTGGTTTATGCTAAGGATTTGCAGAAAGATTGAATTCTTTAAGGAGAAAATGATTGGATCTCTTATTGTAATTATGTTTCTGCTTAATCCTACTATTACTCAAAACCTATTCAGCTTATTTTAGTGTAGAGAGATTGATAAAGGATAGTTTTAGTTAATTAAAGACTATGAAGTAGCTTGCTGGGATGAAAACCACCTCTTCTATGTTTATTATGTAGCAATTCCTGGTATGATGGTGTGAACTATAGGATTCCCAGTTGTATGCCTATTCATTATGATTAAAAAGAGAAAGGTTGTAAACTAAGACAACATTAAATTCATGTTTGGTTTCCTATACAATGGGTACCAGTAGGAGAAATTCTATTGGGAGTTTATAATAATATTTAGAAAAACAGTTATTATAGCTATACTAGTATTCATGCAAACCTTGAATACCCAAATTTAAGCAATTTTAGTTTTTATAATTGTTTAACTTTCTGCCACTATTCAGTACCTTTTAAAGCCATTTTAGATGGATTAAATGAATAGAATTGAGCTTTTATCTCTCCAGATATCAATGCTTACAATATTCATAGGAATGCTGTTTCTATCAGACAAATTAGGTTCAATATCAGAAGTCATTCTGTTTGTTATCCTAGTTGTAGCTAATGTATATTTCGTATATAGCTGGTTAAAGCATATTTTCTACTCATTGGGAAAGATATTGTATACTAAATTCCCAATAATATAAAGAATATTCAAAGGAGAGAAATGGAAGCTATATTTCATGAGTGATAAAAACTTAGATGAACCAGATGTAAAGGAGGATATATAAATAGAAGATCCTTAGAGGGGTATGACATGTAAAATTGATTCTAAGGAGGAAGTGATTGTACCTTAAGTAGAAAGTATCATACCAGAAGTCAAGAGCAAGGAAAATTAGTATTAGAAACTTTACCTAAATTTTAGTCAATTTGTGTGGGTTTGAAATAAATGTCCACTATAAATTAATTAAAATTAAATGGTTTTATTCCTTACCTTATTATTATCAGCAATCGCTTCTGCCCCCCAACAAATCCATCTATCATGGACTGAAAAGGAAGGAGAAGTAATGGTAACTTGGGCAACGAGTAGTGAATCCTTAACCTATGCTAAAATAAGATCCATCTTATGTTAAAATCCCTCTACATGGTAAATAATGAATGGAGACAGCTATTGGTGGAATAAAGGAGGAGATTATAACATACAACAGCAAGTTCATACAGTAGTTTTCACTGGAATTCGTCCAGAATGCCAATACCAATATCAAGTAGGTGATGGTACATTAAACTGGTCAGATTCTTACCTTTTTGGTGGAAAGACTCCGGACTACGAAGCCCCTTATAACTACAACGGTCCAGTTAAAATGGTTATATATGGAGATCTTGGAACAGGTCCTATTGGATAATATACCAAAGACTTACTATCAAATGAGGCTAAAATTAGGGATTTTGATGGAATTTTACATATAGGAGACTTTGCTTATGATCTGCATGATAGAAATGGAACTGTAGGAGATCAGTTCTTAAATATGATACAGAACGTTGCTGGATCATACCCTTATATGACGATTCCAGGAAACCACGAAAGTCATCTGAACTATACCGCGTATAAGTAAAGGTTTAACATGCCTAAAACTGAGGCAAACTAAGGTAGTGATTACTTTTACTCGTTTGATATGGGACCAATGCACTTTATTATGTTCTCAACTGAAGGACTTTTTGATGATTACGGTAGCGAGACTTGGCAAACTTAACTCAACTGGTTAAGATAAGATTTGATAAAGGCTAATTAAAACAGAAAAAATAGGCCTTGGATTTTAACAGGAACTCATAGACCTTTATACTGTTCTCCAAACTGAAGAGCTGTAGAAGAAATTCATGAAGGTTAATTTGGAAATTTGAACAAGGACTGCATTGTTGAGGCTCCATATACTAGATCTGTTTTAGAGAATTTGCTGTATATAAGTGGAGTTGATGTTTATTTCCAAGCTCATGTTCACAACTATGAAAGGATTTATCCTGTATACAGGAATCGCACAGTAACAAGGCCTGTAGATAACAAAAATTTCTTATACAACCCCACTGCACCTGTTTATATTGGAAATGGAAATGCTGGTAATAATCATGGACATAATGATGCGGCATCTCCAGATCCTGCACCGTATTCTGCTTATTTGACTAATGATTATGGATATGGAAGATTCGTCGTATATAATGCTACTCATTTTTATTATGAGCAATTCAGCTCTATGACAAAGGAGTTGATTGATTATGTATGGATTGTGAAAGATAACTATAGGAACTTTTAGTTAGGTAAATTTTAGATTAACAAAGGCCCTTTCAGTATGTATACAGTCTATTCATTACATTGCCTAATATACACATATTACAAAAGGATTAAATAAAATGGAATCTTAGGTTTTCGGATAACTTAGTAATATTGGTGAAAGTCAATCCCATAATATCACGCAAAATATAAGCAGTTGTATGCAAATTGTTAAGCAACAAATAACACAAGAGGTGATTTCAATCGTGTTTGAATAAATACAAAATTAGATGATGAACCAAGTAGGAATACAAATTGAGAGATAATCAAACAATTTATTCAATCAAATCTCAGTACAATAAACATAGATTCATGAGAAACTACTACAACTCGACTCTAGAGTAAGAAACCTTGAAGTACAATTCGAATATATTTCAGATACTTAAAATAGATAAACAGAACAATTCAGAGAAAAGAATCAAGAGAACTTAAATATAATACAAAAGATCCATCAAATGGACCTAATAGAGTAAAAATTATAGCTAAATTTAAAGGAGATGCAAGAATAAGTTTAAGAAAGCATTCAACAAACCTGTAAATTATAGCATGATTTTTGACAAATAAAACAACAACAGAAGAATTTTTCCGAAACTCAGATTTCAAAATTAGATCTAGATAAGCTAGAAACATCAGAAATAGTATCGATATTATTTAGCTCAGTCAATGAATTGCAATCTGGACATATCGACATTATTAATAAAATCAGAGAGTTAGAAGAGTATTTAAAGAAAACAACAAACTCCGACACTTTATAGAAGTTTAATCAAACTATCATTACAGAAAGAATTTAGAATTGAGGAAAAATTTAAGAAAGCTAAGAGCACATTAGTGAGTCAATGAATCAAAGGTTTAAGAAGATTACATGTGAACTTATTGAGCTTAGGAATAAATTAGAAATCCTAGATGACAATGTAAAACATCTTTAAATTATGTTTTAGTCAATAAATATTTCTTTAAATCATTTCTAGTGTCTTTGTATTAATAATAAATAAACTGGTTATCTTAATTCTGGAAGCCATCATCTTACCATCAAGCAACATTTGTAAGACTTTGATCTTTATAATCTAAGAGCATTGATTTAGGCAATATTCTTCACTTTGACTATTATCCTTAACAATTTTCTACATTACAAAGCAAAATCGATATAGTTAATTCTTCTAAGAATACTAAGAAGTATATGAGGCCAGCTTATTACTAATTTTAAAGCTAAAAATCAATTTTATTACTGAATTAAGGCTCAATCTTCAGCCTCGTAATTTAATCCTTTATTTAGTTCAATCAGTCATGCAAATGCTTAGGCAATTTATGAATATTTTAAGAAAATGCTAAATCTCAAGTTTAAGGATATTTGCTAGGAGGATGTATTTTTAAATTCTCCCTCGTAAAGTTGAACTAATAAATACAAACAATCATTAAGTATGAGTTTTTAGTGGCTTACATTTCTCATAAGTATAATCTATTTAATTCATTTCTAAAGCTGTAGAATATAATGTAGTTTATTTAATATTTTTGTATAGACAAGGTCGGATTAAAATGGAACAAAATCATCTCCATTAGTTAAAAATAATTTATAATTATCATACACCGAAATTACAGAATATCTTTGAATTGCTTTGTTGAGATTTTATTCATCTTTTGTAGTATAACTTAAGGGTTTTAGTTGCTCATCATGAATAAGATATAGGAAGTTAAATCGTGCGACTATTTATTACTTGATTTACAAATACTTATTAGTATAATTGTCTAGGATCTGAAAAAATAGCACATAGACTTAATATTTACCTAAATTAGATAGATGTCGGGAGAATTACTTATAATTAGCTCATAACTGCAGCGAATATCTTCTTCTTTCCTTGGAGATGAACAATTCAATGAGAATTCATTTTCAAAAATATTACTAAACTACCTAGAACTCTGCTTATTCTAATGATGAGCATAGATTGATTGCTAGGAATATATACAAAGAACCAGGTATAACATAAAAAATAACTTAAGCTTTTGGAGGCCATTCTTATATAAATATACAGATTTTAGTATTTACGGATATTATTCAGAAGTAATTTTTCCTAACTAACTATGCTCTATGACTGATATATCCTTACTTCCATAGATCTGGTCTTCATAGATTTGATCTTATAGATTAAAAATGTTTTGAGTGCTAGTTTAATCTACCTTTACCTTTTAAAAGGAAGATTTACATCTACCATTTAATATTGCAATCTGCTATGTATTATATATCGATTATTCGTTTTTGTTATTTGTCGTATCACTCAGATTTGATTTATTTTCTTGATCTTTTGACTCCTCTAAATCTAGATTTGATTTTTATTATTTCTAATCGCTTAAAATATCTTCAATCTCAGGATGTTATTTATTTATCAGTAGAGTAAAAATAGAAATAAAGAAATACATTATAATTATAGTTCAAATGTATTATTAGTAATCTAATTCCTAAACAACTATATCAAGGAAAATAATTAGATAGATTACTATTGATGATGTTTCTAGCATTTTCATAGTTAAAATAATGTCTCTTTATGAAGTTTGTTGAAAGGCTGTATAGTATACCAAAATACCTATTGAAATCATCAAGCATATTATACATTTTGCTATTGAGGAATCAAAACTCACAAGGGTCAAAGAAATCAATACTTTCTTCATAAACTGTATTAGGGTATACATCGATTCAGAATTTCTACTCACCCGAAAGATAGATTTGAAAAGGGAAGCCTCATCTGTATTAGCTTCATTTGGAATAATCTTTTAATTTCTTCTTATTATATAAAAGAATGCTCCATTACAAGCTATCCAAAATATACTCATTATTATACTGAATATATCCAATCCATCGTTTTTATCAAAATATCTGTATTAAACAAGACAAGCAATCCAAAAAGGTTAAAACGATACTTAAATAGCTCCTCTCACAATAGTTTAAAAGACTACTTTATTCCCATACTCAAGAGCTTTGTGTATTATAAGAATGCTTAAAAATAAGATTATTCAAAGTGTGAGTAGAAATGAGATATTAACAAGGAAGTTTTATGATTCTATTTGACATCATTCAGTTTAATAAGAAGGAGATTAATCATGTCTAAGGGATCCTATTATATTATATTTCAAGTTAAACCAGTTGAATTTGCCCAGTGTATTTGCAGCATCTGAGGTTAAGTTTGCATTGATTAATGGTAAATATCCTACAGTCTAGAAAAACTCTATGAAAATCAAACTTAACCAATATTTCTTGAATATGATAGCAAGGATTATTTGTATAGAGCAGAGAATCCACAGAACTAGAGCTAATATGTAAAAGTAGTCTTTATTGTCTTCCTTTTCACTACTCTAGGCTGGTTTAGCAATATCCTCCAGCTCTTCTAATATAAAATTTATCACAAAACTTCCTTATTGATACTCTTTGACTAAGTCCAAATTTTGTAGTGATAAAACCAACTCATATTCCCCTAATTATACATCATTGATACTTTAAATGCTGATTATATACGTAAAGCTGTCTTATCTCTCCATAGTTCATGATACTGAGTCAATTCAATCTGATTAGAGTTATCTTCCCTTTATCTTTGCCCAAATCTATATATCTTCTTTTTATAAATCGCATTATTATGAGCAATGTAATCTTAACTTATTCTACCCTAGTATTATTATTTCTGCTTATATGAGATCTTTAATACACTCATTTCTTTTCAATTATGATTCAGAATATCCCAAAGGACATTAACACACTCCTGCTATAACCTAATAATCTCCCCAACAATTATAACACTCTTGATACCCTTATTGATTTCATATGCATTATCTACAAGAAGAGTGACATGATTAACACTCTCCAGTTTATGTATAAATTCCTGGATTACAAGGACGATCTATACATTGATTATTTATATCTAAGCAAAAGTCACACATAGGTTGACAATCAACACAAGTTTATTCACATACAAGACACTCTTTGTTGACTCCGAAGTGTGTAATTGGGCATTTTTCAATACACTGATTGTCTAGTAATAATAATCCATCAGGACAAGTCGGGTAGCAACCTCCGTCTACTATTAACTTAGAAGAATCCCTGCATTCAACACAATTCATATGATCAGGACCAGTACATTCATTACAGGCTACATGACATTATCTACATACATCTTCATCTTTAAAGTACTGAGATGGACATTCTATAATACATCCAAATTGCTAATCATCAAAATATCTATTATTCCTACAAGTATTGAATTCATTATTTATTTGCAGAATCGATTTTGCCACTCCATAAAATGACAATTATACTAAATAACCATCAAACCAGTATTAGACATTATCTTTTCCAATATAAAAGTCATAAGCATCTTTGGGATTGGATATATTGACTCCAGCTATGGATTCTTACCCACTTTCAATTTGATTCATTATCATTTTTACAACTTAATCATTGATATCATAGGTTAAATATATTTCAAACCATTAAGCGAAGGTCTCTGATTGTCTGAAGTCAATAAGAATGTTTAAATTTGATGATAAAGCTAAGTGTACCCTTTTATCTTGTAGCCATACAGTCAAAAAGTAAGAATCTCCTTCTATATAAAATACAGGGCAAATCTTATCTTAATCTAACAATTTCCCAACAATCTGAATAGAGAATGTTTCATTTACTACAAAGGCTGTCTTCTCTGGAACACTCAAGAAAGAATCATAGCTGTTGAAACGATATCCTTACATATCACCTTCAAAACTTGGCTCATCATTTTCTACTGAATCAGTTTATCCCTTGATAGCTTAAATAAACTACAAATCATCCCAAATGATTTAACTATCTTAATCAAAAATAAACACAGCATGGCCATGATTTGAACATTGATCTAGATCACATTAATCTTTACAACTTCCATTGACCATGTATTTTCCAGTTTCACATGTATCAAAGCAAATACTTCCTCTTTCTTATACTAATGGAGGAATACAATTATCAAAGTGATTTTAACCAGATATATCGGTGATTGCTTCAGGAGTTATAGTAAGACTGTATATATACCCAATAAAACCTTTACCTTACGAGTTATTCCCTATATAAAATGTATACTGATCTCTAGGATCAACTAAAAGATTTGTTTGTAAATTTGAAAGAGTAGGAGTCAACTACTCAGCATTTACATAGATACTTAGGCTTTTATCAGCAGCTACAACAGCAGTCACAAACTCCCATCTTCCATTCTTCCTTGCTGTTTCTATTGAATAATTAAATAAGCTATTAAATAGTCTGAATTAATAAAATAAACCATTGACCTATAGCTAAACTGCATTATCTCCATCAAATGCTTCTTTACAAACTACTCCTTTAGCATCAGAGTCCATAAAGTCAGGATAAACCCATAAAGAAATACTAAACTCTTCATTGAATCTATAAGAGTTCATTGTACTAAAGTCTAAATACGAGTTTCCATTGAATTCCAAGCCAATTTCACTTCTATACACAGGATCAAAAGATGCTTCTATATCTGCAGATTTTCCTTAGTAAATTTCCATTCAACTGTTTGAGTTTTGGCTTTGATATACTTGTGAATTTGAGTCAAAGACGAAAACAGCTTCCCAATCCTCAGGACTATCAGCAGGAGAGTCTTTCGTTTAGCAGCTTCCTCCTTGCATGTATTTACTGCCGTTACAATACCAAATACAAAACAACTAAGAAAAGTCGACTCTAGGGGGTAGGCATCTTTGCATGAGAGTATCTATTTATATCTCAGATAAAACACCCGAATACATCAAAATAGAATATATATACCCATCCATAGAATCTGCAATATCATCATTGTACTCTAAATATTGATAATCCTGAAGATTTGTACTATTGATTTCTTGTATTAATGCTTTGTCTTAGAATACTTAAAATCTTTAACTATCTCAAGTTGTCATGCACATAATTCAAAATCCAGCTGAAATATAACCAATATCGAATACATCACCTTCATCATAAAAGTACAGTTTATTATCATCATCTCTATACAACTTTATAGTAGAATCTGACGAAGAAGTGCTCTCTAGGCTAAAATCTAAATCTAAAATTTATCTATATCCATTGAGATTACTTTCAATGTCAAAAAGTAGAATTCATGTCATAACAGTTCACTAAGGAGCATATTTTAAGTCTCCTTCATCCTCCATTTCTAAAGCTCCCCCTTCGGAATACAGACACTTGAGTCCTCTATCTTTATCTTCAAACTCACAATCATCATTTTCTAAGGATGCTTCTCCAAGAATACTGTAATAAGTACTTTTGTCCTCTGTGAACTCAAAATAGAAATAATAGTCTCGAGGCATGTATTAGCTGGAAAGGAGCCTTTAGCTATCACTTACTGATGATGCACAGAATAACAGTAGAACAATAAATCCCATAATTATAAGAAGAATAAAAGCTTAGATTATCAATATATTAAACGATATATTTCCCAATAATTACATTGGTAAACATAAGCAATATCTGTATTAAAAGTTAAAGTTTATTATTTACGAAATGATATTCAAAGTTGCATTAATATACTTCATAAAATAATTGATTCCTAACATGCTAATAAGGTTTGAATTAAATAAATGATCAAATTTAAAATCTATTAACTAAATTTCCTTAACTAATTATTTTTCAGTATTGTATCATTATTGTCTTCATAAATTTGCTCGTCGAAATTAATTACATTTTTCAAAGTATTTAAATCAACCTTTTAAAGAGTAGATTTGCGTCTTCCATCCAGAATAGCAACTTATTAATGCTCCTCAATTTTATTGTGAGTACTTTCACTTTTATTTGATTTGTCATTTGAATCTTTAGACTCCTCTAAATCTACATGTTATTCATCTTATTTTGAATTATTCAAGGTTTCTTCAATCTCAGGGAGTGGTTTATTCATAGATAAAGCGTATGCAGAAATAAAGAAATATGTTGCAATTATAGTTCAAATGTATTCTTAGTAATCTAGCTCATTAAATATCATATCAAGGAAGGTAATCAGATAGATTATTATTGATGATGTTTCTAGTATTTCCATAGCTAAAATCATGTCTCTTGATGAATTTTGTTGGAAAGCTGTATAGTATACCAAAATACCTATTGAAATAATCAAGCATATTATACATTTTGCTATTGAGGAATCAAAACTCACAAGGGTCAAAGAAACCAATACTTTTTTCATCAACTGTATTAAAATATATATCAATTCAGAATTTCTACTCACTCGAAAGATAGATTTGAAAAGGGAAGCCTCAACTATATTAGCTTCATTTGGAATAATCTTTTAATTTCTTCTTATTATATAAAAGAATGCTCCATTACAAGCTATCCAAAATATACTCATTATTATACTGAATATATCCAATCCATCGTTTTTATCAAAATATCTGTATTAAACAAGACAAGCAATCCAAAAAGGTTAAAACGATACTTAAATAGCTCCTCTCACAATAGTTTAAAAGACTACTTTATTCCCATACTCAAGAGCTTTGTGTATTATAAGAATGCTTAAAAATAAGATTATTCAAAGTGTGAGTAGAAATGAGATATTAACAAGGAAGTTTTATGATTCTATTTGACATCATTCAGTTTAATAAGAAGGAGATTAATCATGTCTAAGGGATCCTATTATATTATATTTCAAGTTAAACCAGTTGAATTTGCCCAGTGTATTTGCAGCATCTGAGGTTAAGTTTGCATTGATTAATGGTAAATATCCTACAGTCTAGAAAAACTCTATGAAAATCAAACTTAACCAATATTTCTTGAATATGATAGCAAGGATTATTTGTATAGAGCAGAGAATCCACAGAACTAGAGCTAATATGTAAAAGTAGTCTTTATTGTCTTCCTTTTCACTACTCTAGGCTGGTTTAGCAATATCCTCCAGCTCTTCTAATATAAAATTTATCACAAAACTTCCTTATTGATACTCTTTGACTAAGTCCAAATTTTGTAGTGATAAAACCAACTCATATTCCCCTAATTATACATCATTGATACTTTAAATGCTGATTATATACGTAAAGCTGTCTTATCTCTCCATAGTTCATGATACTGAGTCAATTCAATCTGATTAGAGTTATCTTCCCTTTATCTTTGCCCAAATCTATATATCTTCTTTTTATAAATCGCATTATTATGAGCAATGTAATCTTAACTTATTCTACCCTAGTATTATTATTTCTGCTTATATGAGATCTTTAATACACTCATTTCTTTTCAATTATGATTCAGAATATCCCAAAGGACATTAACACACTCCTGCTATAACCTAATAATCTCCCCAACAATTATAACACTCTTGATACCCTTATTGATTTCATATGCATTATCTACAAGAAGAGTGACATGATTAACACTCTCCAGTTTATGTATAAATTCCTGGATTACAAGGACGATCTATACATTGATTATTTATATCTAAGCAAAAGTCACACATAGGTTGACAATCAACACAAGTTTATTCACATACAAGACACTCTTTGTTGACTCCGAAGTGTGTAATTGGGCATTTTTCAATACACTGATTGTCTAGTAATAATAATCCATCAGGACAAGTCGGGTAGCAACCTCCGTCTACTATTAACTTAGAAGAATCCCTGCATTCAACACAATTCATATGATCAGGACCAGTACATTCATTACAGGCTACATGACATTATCTACATACATCTTCATCTTTAAAGTACTGAGATGGACATTCTATAATACATCCAAATTGCTAATCATCAAAATATCTATTATTCCTACAAGTATTGAATTCATTATTTATTTGCAGAATCGATTTTGCCACTCCATAAAATGACAATTATACTAAATAACCATCAAACCAGTATTAGACATTATCTTTTCCAATATAAAAGTCATAAGCATCTTTGGGATTGGATATATTGACTCCAGCTATGGATTCTTACCCACTTTCAATTTGATTCATTATCATTTTTACAACTTAATCATTGATATCATAGGTTAAATATATTTCAAACCATTAAGCGAAGGTCTCTGATTGTCTGAAGTCAATAAGAATGTTTAAATTTGATGATAAAGCTAAGTGTACCCTTTTATCTTGTAGCCATACAGTCAAAAAGTAAGAATCTCCTTCTATATAAAATACAGGGCAAATCTTATCTTAATCTAACAATTTCCCAACAATCTGAATAGAGAATGTTTCATTTACTACAAAGGCTGTCTTCTCTGGAACACTCAAGAAAGAATCATAGCTGTTGAAACGATATCCTTACATATCACCTTCAAAACTTGGCTCATCATTTTCTACTGAATCAGTTTATCCCTTGATAGCTTAAATAAACTACAAATCATCCCAAATGATTTAACTATCTTAATCAAAAATAAACACAGCATGGCCATGATTTGAACATTGATCTAGATCACATTAATCTTTACAACTTCCATTGACCATGTATTTTCCAGTTTCACATGTATCAAAGCAAATACTTCCTCTTTCTTATACTAATGGAGGAATACAATTATCAAAGTGATTTTAACCAGATATATCGGTGATTGCTTCAGGAGTTATAGTAAGACTGTATATATACCCAATAAAACCTTTACCTTACGAGTTATTCCCTATATAAAATGTATACTGATCTCTAGGATCAACTAAAAGATTTGTTTGTAAATTTGAAAGAGTAGGAGTCAACTACTCAGCATTTACATAGATACTTAGGCTTTTATCAGCAGCTACAACAGCAGTCACAAACTCCCATCTTCCATTCTTCCTTGCTGTTTCTATTGAATAATTAAATAAGCTATTAAATAGTCTGAATTAATAAAATAAACCATTGACCTATAGCTAAACTGCATTATCTCCATCAAATGCTTCTTTACAAACTACTCCTTTAGCATCAGAGTCCATAAAGTCAGGATAAACCCATAAAGAAATACTAAACTCTTCATTGAATCTATAAGAGTTCATTGTACTAAAGTCTAAATACGAGTTTCCATTGAATTCCAAGCCAATTTCACTTCTATACACAGGATCAAAAGATGCTTCTATATCTGCAGATTTTCCTTAGTAAATTTCCATTCAACTGTTTGAGTTTTGGCTTTGATATACTTGTGAATTTGAGTCAAAGACGAAAACAGCTTCCCAATCCTCAGGACTATCAGCAGGAGAGTCTTTCGTTTAGCAGCTTCCTCCTTGCATGTATTTACTGCCGTTACAATACCAAATACAAAACAACTAAGAAAAGTCGACTCTAGGGGGTAGGCATCTTTGCATGAGAGTATCTATTTATATCTCAGATAAAACACCCGAATACATCAAAATAGAATATATATACCCATCCATAGAATCTGCAATATAAGCATAATTGCCGAAAATTTTAAAATCCTGAAAATAAGTGCTTTCTACCTGATTAATCAATGTTTTATCATAATAGAATTCAAAGTTTAGTCCATCTCACGTTGTTCAATACATCGATCAAGCTTAGGAGTGAGAATCCCCAATAGTTTACTGTGAATCTCCGTCTGAAAATCAAAGTTCATTGCCAGACTCCCGGTAAAGACTGACTGTAATATCTGAATAACTATCATTATAAAAATCTAAATCGTAGATTCCTCTATGTTCATCATAGTAATCTTCAACATCAAATAAAAGGATTCACGTAATAAATGTTCACTCCTCTTCAGCATAATAATCTCCACTGTCATAAGCTTCAAATCACCCTCCTTCATCGTATAAGCATTTATAGCCTATATCAACATCCCAAAATTCACAGCTATCTGGTATTAATTCCCACCCATCTCTTAGAATACTCTGAAATGTACTTTAATCCGAAGTAAGCTCAAAGTAAAATAAGTAATCTTGTGGCATAGTTTAAGTCTCAAGTTGCCTTTGATCATCTTTGGACGATGATAGTATCTTTAATATCATAAAAGTTAGAAGTAACATATTTTTAACAATAACTAATTAAAATTTAATAAAACTGATAAAATAATTGATAAATTTGAAGCTTTATGTTGGCTAGACAAGTATTATGTAATGAAGAATACTTTATGGAACATTTTGTTAGGAAAAATGGTTAATTTAAATACTTTTGATAGAAATATCAGGAATACAATTAGTATATATAGCCTTATAATATTTAATAGGAGACAAGCTTAGTTTTAAGTATTTTTTAAATAAGATTTTAAACAAATATAGTTTGATTGGTCAAATATCTCAATACACTAAATTGGTTTTGTTATATTTAAATAAAATATAAAGAATATGCTTGGCAAGCTTAATTAATTGTACTTTTAAGGAAATTTAGGTTAGGCTACAATTAAATCTCTAGTATATCTTTCTAAGCTGACAGAGAATCAATTAACATTAGCTTTAGATTAATTTAGAACTTAGATTTTTTAACCAAACATTTCTGTAAGCTTAGAAAACGAGTAAAAATAACCAATAATTGATCAATACGATGATTTATTTGAACGTCTGAATCACCTTTATCCCTATATAAAGGAAGGTAAAGATAAGACAGTCCAAAACTCAGGAATAGTAGATTCATTAAAAACAGTGACTGAATTTTGCGATAAAGGTAAAATAGGCTTTCTAACAGGAGATCTTTCCAGTAAACTTTTCCACTTTTTGTTTCAGCACTTATCATACATAGAAACTCAAAGATTTGCAGATAATAATTAAATATACACTAAATTGGAAGAATTTTTGTGTGACTAAGAGTTTTCTCTACCTCTGCATGGCATTTAAAGCAGTGACAAAGAAAACCCATAAGCTTTATTTATACGATAACTGCATATAGAGCGGGACGCAACTTAAATAACCTTTCAGAATGCAAAAAATGACTTTGAAGCAATTACCCACGGGGCTTTTGGCTTGAATTACTTAACTCCAAAGGAAAAGCTTATGCAGGTATTTCTACCTCTATGCAAACATATACAAGACGAGTAAAAAAACTGTTTACTGTCCAATCTAACAGGAAACAGGAAACATTATGCTGATATCATTGTCAAATTCTCAGCTGATAAACTAGCAATGCTTACTTTGAGCTCATTACTGAAAATATCAGTGCCATTATTAGGACAATAAGAAGGCAGTGTGGATGTAAAAGTAAGTAGTATTGTTAAACAAGTTGGATAAGATGTGAAAAAACAACTAATGGAAGATCGAACAAATTCATTATTTAATGATTTTAAGAAAAAACGCTAAGAAAGTGGTAGAAAAGCTATAAAAGATGAAAAGATTCTGAGGAAAATGTTAACTAATGAATTAAGAGAGATAAAGTAGGAATATAGGTTTAATGAGTAATAGCTTAATTAAGTAGGAGCAATTTTACTCTAATTGCTAACATAATCTGTTACTATGCGATAGTAGGATATTCTAACATCTACTTTTACATATGAGATTATACCTGATACTGAGTAAAAGAATAAAAGTATAGGTGTTATCCGAATAAATAAAGAATTCCTGCAAATACTAATGGGAAAGGTGCTATAGAATCGTAATGATTAAAACATTTTAACTTTAGATCGTGTTTTACCCATGATTTGTAAACCTGCAAAATGAATTGACTGAGAAACCGGAGGTTTCTTCTAAAAAGGAATTCCAATAATGCGTTTACAGGGCTCAAGACTACAAAAAACGGCGCTATAAAGAGGAGATTTAAGTTAAATTTGTGAAGTTTTGAATATCATGGGTGATACTCCCTGAAGTATCAACTAAAAGGTGCTCGATGTGGTAGAAGAAGTGTATAAAATAGGAGGAGGACTTGGAGAAATTCCTGTAGTAGATGACGGTACTAAATTTACTAGTACAGAGGACTTAGATTTCTTTGGTTAATAAAGACAGGAAAAGGATAAAAGGGATAATTGATCATTGTTATCAGATTTTGAGATAAAATTAGGGATAGCCAGGCAGTATAAATACATTGATAAGTTCTATATGCCTTTGAACCTTGATTTCAGAGGAAGAATTTATCCAATATCCCCTCATTTGAATCAACTTGGCAATGATCTATCCAGAGGATTAATGCAATTTGCTAGAGGAAAACCGTTAAAAAAGTAGGGTTTGTACTGGCTTAAAGTGCACCTGGCAAACAAGATGGGACACGATAAGCTTCCAATGCCAGATCGTTACTAGGTAGCTGATGATTTTATGAGTGAAGCTGTATAAATTGCTAAGGACCCTTTAAAGTATGACAGTTGACTGTAATTCGAAGATCCTTGATAATCACTAGCAACTATTTTTGACTTAGTTGGAGCTATAGAGTCCGGGGACCCTGAATCGTATGTTTCCCGGCTTCATATACATTAAGACGGAAGTTGTAATGGATTATAGCACTATGCTGCACTAGGAAGAGATATAGAAGGAGCAGAGTAGGTAAATCTGGCTGATAGGGAAAGACCTGGAGATGTGTATACAGCTGTTACAATTAAAGTACAGAAAAAGGTAGCAGAAGATGCAAGTAATGGCCATAGAATAGCAATTTAACTGACAGATCATATAAAACGTAAAATTGTTAAGTAAACTGTTATGACTTCTGTATACGGTGTAACTTTTATAGGGGCTAGAGACTAAATAAAACGTTAACTCAAGGATAAATAACTACTCCCAGAAGATGATTTAGTAGCAGGGGCTTAATACCTAGCCAGAGTGACAATGGATGCCATAGCAGGTGTTTTTAACAGTGCTTACAAGATAAAAGAATGGCTTATACGATGTGCAGGAGAGATTGCTAAGTCAGGGCACCCAGTCTCCTGAATAACTCCATTAGGACTGCCTGTTGTTTAACCTTACAGAAGAGGTTAAAACACTATGTTTATTGACACAATTTTTCAAAGAATTTCGTTAATTAATAATAAAGACCACTTACCTATTAGTGTACCAAAGCAAAAATCAGCATTTCCTCCTAATTATGTGCACTCCTTGGACTCAACTCATCTAATGTACACAGCTAAGCAATGCTTTGAAAATGGAATTGAGTTTGCAGCTGTACACGACTCATTTTGAACACATGCTTGTGATATTGACTAAATGAACGGATACATTAGAGAGTAGTTTGTGCACCTGCATTCTTAACCTTTATTAGATGAATTATTAGAAAGTTTTAGAAAAAGATACCCTAAGATTAAGTTTGAAGAGGTTCCTTCACGTGGTAACTTTGATTTGAGTTTAGTTTTGAATAGTACTTATTTCTTTGCTTAGTAACTAAATTTTGACTATTTTTTACTTAAATTTTTAATATGTGGAACAGCTAAAACAATAAATCTTTATCCATGTGCTATATTGCTCCTCCTCAGCCCCAGAATTAACTAAGACTAAGAAGACATATAGTCCGCAGAGTTAGCCCCTTTTTGTATCAATCTATATATAATCACTACCAAAAGAACATCAGAGGTTCAAATCTATTAAAACTTTTAGTAGAAAATGAGAGAAATAAAACACTACGCAGACGATCTTTAGTAATCCCCAGAACATCCGATTTTCAAGATTAAAAAAGTCCTTAATAAGGAAAATTCAGTTGCAAGGAAAGCATAAAGAATCTAAATCCTAAAAAAGTAACTAAAAACCAAACCTTTAAACTCCGCTAAATTACAAACCAAACGTATGTTTAACGACGAAATTCCAAAAATCATAAAGCAAAAGTCAGAAGCTAGTCACCAATAACTCTTTCTCCCTGGAATTCAGATAAAAACATAAAATCTCCGATCAAAGAAAGCCTAATTAATACAATAAAATTATAATATTAATAAATCAAATGAATTCGGATTTTCTTATAGCATGTCGGACAGGTGATACAGGTAAATTAAAGGAATTCCTAACCTCCCAGCCTGAACTCCTCAACCAATACGAGTCAAAACTAGGCTGATTTCCCTTATACCGCACTGTAATCTGCAACAACATTGATGCAACTAGACTTCTATTAGACGAAGGTGCCAATATAAACTAGTAAAATAAGTAAGGGGAGACAGCTTTACATTTAGCATGTGATTAAAACTTATAAGAAATTGCATAATTGTTGATTAGAAGAGGAGCTAAGCTAGATTTGTAGTAAAATGACGGATACACTGCATTACACTACGCAGTGAGTAAAAATAAGTTAAAAATTGTAAAATTGCTGGTTTAGAACGGGGCTGATTTGAATATACAGAGCATTGCTCTAGGAAAAACATCCCTTCATTTATCAATTGAGCTGGGCCACCCTAAAATAGCTAACTTTTTAATATAAAAAGGAGCTAGTACACATATTTTAGATTTCAGTTAAAAACCTCCTTTAAACTATGCTTCTAGTACATTTTTCAAAGACTAGCAAACATGCAAGGAATCAAACGATCTCTTAAACAGCAAGGATACTACATGTAATTAAACCACTCCTGATTCTATGCTAGAACCTGAGTATGAGTCACATATAGCTTTCTAAAGTGCACAGCGCTCTTTCTCCTTTGGAACAGTTATTCCTAAAAACGGACTGTATTACTGGCTGGAAGGACACTGTCTTGAGGAGATTTACTACAATTTGGTGTGAAATGGGTATGATGATCTCGATATTCTTATAAATCAAATGAAGACTGATGATCCTGTTACTCTGGAAATTTTATAGGAAATTGGGATATCTAAGCCTGGATGCAGAAAAAGACTGTTGTTTTTATTAGAAAGAGAGGCATTTGAATCCATAACACGTGAAACTTTAACAGAGTAAAATCAGTCCAAAATGTGTTGTTCTGTTTAATCCCAGTAAAATTAGTATACTGAAGGAGAACAAATGCATTTAAGACAGTGGCTGGAAGATATAAGTTTACCCTTTCTTTATATAAACTTTGTGAATTCAGGATACAGTAACTTAGAGTAATTAGTACTAATGCAAGGCTCGAAATATGCGTTAAATGACTCAGCATTAGAAGAGGAGGTAAGAATTGAAAGAGTAGGGCACAGACATCTTCTTTTGGTAAAACTTGGAGAGCTGTTTCTTCGGTAAGTTACCAATCAAGGTTATACAGCCCGAGCACAGTCATCGATAAGAATATGTGAAATAATTTAGTCTAACATAAATATGAGTTTAAGAAAGCCTTCAATAAAACGAAGTTTTAAGGAAGATAATCCAGATGATTATCGCAGGATGCTCAACAAAGAATTAATCTATAATAAAGGAGTAAAATCTCTGCATAAGTAAGCTTTAAGTGAGACCTTTTAGCTTTAAAATTTGAACCAAGAGGTGATTTCTGGGAGGAATAGCTTTATAACTTCTTAAAATAACACAGAATCCGATAAGGATTCTGTATAAACTTTTAGAGAACTAGAATAACCTGGTATATAAGAACTACGGAGTAGTATGGAAACCATTTAGTTATTGTAATCATAGAACTAATAAAAGACATAAAATAGATTGAAATTAGTAAAAAAGCAACTATTGCAGCTGTTGGAGGAAGAGAGTTTCTATAATGGACAAGACAGTAGTGAGTTTCCCTAATGCTCTAACTTATCCTCTATAATCCTTTCCTAGAACAACGACTACTAGTCCACTTCTCGTTTCACTGAAATGGTTAGATCCAGTAACAACTCAAATTTTACGGAAACTGGGCCAGGGAGTAGCTTTGTAATCAGTGACTAGTTAGAAAACTCAGACTATATACCAGATTTCATGCGCTATGCAAAGCGTATGTCTAACAACTCATCGTCAGAACAAGGAAACAAGGAAGTTATATAAAAAGCCTTAAGAATTTGCCTTGAAAACGACGATTAGCTTAGAAAACGAATATAAGAAGCCCTGAGTTCCTGTGGAAACAGTGAAAACTTTGCACTACTACTGCGTAATTCTCAGGAATTTGCTGGAGTGTACTGAAGAGTGAACTATGAACTATAGAAGCTTATAGGTGCAGAGGGCTCACCTGATATAATAACAGCGGATATGGTGAAATCAGTATACAAAATAGACCTAGAAGCCGGTGAACTGATAACCGTGCCCCTTTTTAGCGACTGTGACGCAGTGCTATTGAGAAATTATTTTTAGTATATATTAGATCAATTTATTTCTTACTATAGTATACCCGATAACTCCTCCGGCATTTCTTCTATCTCGGTGTTGTAGTGAGTTTCTAGTTCTCTTAAGAATTGTGCATCGGCTCCAGTTACAAAGTTAACAGCTACTCCTTTTCTTCCAAATCTTCCACTTCTTCCAATTCTGTGCAGATAATTCTCATAGTTTGTAGGCATGTCGTAGTTAATTACTAGAGTTACTTGCTGTACGTCAATTCCTCTGGCTAGTAGATCAGTTGTGATCAGGACTCTGGAGTTTCCTGTTCTGAATTCTCTCATGATGACATCTCTTTATGCCTGCTCCATATCTCCATGCATGTAAGACACAACGAAGTCTTAATCAGTCAAGCTTTAAGCCAACTGCTCCACCTTTCTGCGTGTATTACAGTAAATAATAGCCTGGGCAATGTCTAGGTTCTCGTACAAGTCGCACAGAGTATCGAACTTCCACTCCTCCTTCTATATAGCAATATAGTACTGCTTAATACCTTCAAGAGTCAGCTCATCCTTCTTAACCAATATCTTAATAGGATCTCTCATGAACTCCTCAGTAAGTCTTAAAATCTCCGGTGGCATAGTAGCTGAGAATAAACAACATTGAATATTCCCTGGCAATAACTGGAATATCTCCTATATAGAGTTCTTGAATCCTCTAGAGAGCATCTCGTCGGCCTCATCCAGTACAAAAGCTTTTAAGTGCGCGGGGTTTAGATGCTTTCTACTCATCATGTCCTGTACTCTTCCAGGAGTTCCAACCACTAGATGCACTCCTCTCTCTAATATACTTATGTCCTCTCTCACAGCAGTTCCTCCTATGCACGCATGACTCTTTATCTATAAGAAATCACCGATTTAAGTGACAACTCTATTTATTTATTAGGCCAACTCTCTGGTCGGGGCCAGAATCAAGGCCTGGCATTATTACACATTTATATCGATCAGTTCTAGGACACCCACAGCAAATGTGGCAGTCTTACCTGTCCCTGACTGCGCCTGGGCTATGGTGTCCCTTCCTAGTATAACTGGTCTAATTCCCTTGGACTGAATCATAGATGGCTTTTCAAACCCGTAGGAATATATACCTCGTAGAAGTTATTCCTTTAAGTTCATATCGTCAAAGGACTCAATTACCTCCTCCCAATTTGATTCAACAACAAAGTCTTCGGATTCTAAAGTTGCAGCCATTCTTAAATTCTGACCAAAAGATTATAAAATGGGAATTTCTACCTTTGAAATAGGAAAAATGTATAGATTTTTAAGGGTTGGAAGAGAGGGAGGTTTAAAAGTAGGGGAAGGGGGTTAGAAAGTGAATAAAGGGCTATATTGGTTGTTTGGGGATATTATGTTAAATAAATTTACACCAACGAAGTCTCCTCTAGTTATATATTAAAACATGGCGGAAACTCCACTGTCGACACCTAGGAACTCTAATTCTTAGTATTCTAATGAAGATATCGAGCAAAAGCATATAGAATTTTCGTCATAGTTAAAATAACAGTAGAGCTCTTATTTGAGTCAAGAACACGCACTCAATGAAAAACTATAGTATCTGCTAAAACATGCTGAGATATATACTAACTTTTTGTTTTAGGGGGAAAAACCCCATAAAAGTCAAACACCGGTAAAAAAGAATCATAAGAGAAATATTAGTAAAGAATATGACGAAGATTTACTACATGAAAATTAAAGACTAATACGTCTTACTTTCCAGCCTTCTCTTATACAAAATGGGAAACTGAGAGATTATCAGTTAGACGGGGTCAATTGGATGATTAATTTGTATAAGGCAAAGATAAACGGTATTTTAGCTGATGAAATGGGTCTTGGTAAAACTATTTAAACAATTGCCTTTTTAGCTTATCTGAAAGAAGCAGAGGGTATAAATGGTCCTACATTAATCGTCTGTCCTAAAACAATGGTAAACAACTGGAATAATGAGTTCTAGAAATGATGTCCTACATTCAAAGTAGTAATGCTCATAGCAGCTAAGCCATATAGAGACGACATAATTAAAAACTAGCTCGTTGAGGGGAGATTCGACGTATGTGTTACTTCTTACGAAGCCATAGATCTATGCAAAGGAGCATTACGCAAATTTAAGTGAAAGTATGTGATTATTGATGAGGCTTAAAAGATTAAGAATGATGAGTCTAATATTTCAATTCTTATAAGGAAGCTAAACAGTGATAACAGACTACTACTAACTGGGACACCTTTACAGAATAATCTTCACGAGCTATGAAGCTTACTTAATTTTATTCTGCCGGAGCTGTTTAATTCAAGTGAGGATTTCGATGAGTGATTCAAACTGGGAAGTGTACAGCAGGGGATGTCAGAGGAGGAAATAGAGAACTAAACTGTTCGGATGGTTCAATTGCTGCATAGAATACTCAAGCCTTTCATACTTAGAAGAACTAAATCAGAGGTGGAACGAGGAATTCCCCCTAAGCATGAAATATTAGTAACAGTTGGAATGACTTCAATGTAAAGAGAATTATACAAAAAGATACTTACAAATGAACTTATAAGAACTGATAATAAGTCCCATTATCTCAATATAGTAATGCAGTTGAGAAAGGTGTGCAATCATCCTTATTTGTTTCCTTCCATGGAAGATAATTATCCTGAAGGTAACGAAGAGCATCTGATATGAAATGCTGGGAAAACGAAGGTAATGGATAAACTACTATAAAGACTATATGCTCAGAACTCCTAAGTCCTTATATTTTCACAAATGACTACTATGTTAGACATACTTGAAGACTACTGTACATACAGAGAGTACAAGTTTTGTAGACTTGACGGCTCAACGGACATATATGAACGAGAGAACATGATTTAGAAGTTTACCCGTCCTAATTCTAAATACTTTATTTTCCTGCTCAGTACAAGGGCCGGAGGCCTTGGTATTAACTTGACAACTGCTGACACTGTCATTTTATATGATTCTGACTGAAACCCGTAAATTGACCTACAGGCCATGGACAGGGCTCATAGAATAGGACAGACAAAAATAGTTAATGTATATAGAATGATCACTAAAGACTCTCTTGAGGAAAGAATAATTGAAAGATAATGTCTCAGACTGAAACTAGACTCATTGATTATACAACAAGGAAGACTTGCTCCTAAGCATAAACCGTTGGAAAAGTAAGAACTGTAGGAAATGCTACACTACGGAGCTGATGCTATATTCAATATTAATGAAGAGGACTAAGAACTGACTGAGGAGGAACTTAATCAAATACTACAAAGAGGAGAGGATAAGTTTTAACAGATAAACCAAGAATTAGAGTAACAGCTAATCAACAAGAAAATGAACCTTACAGAGTTCGACAGTAAACTAGATATGTGGAATTTCGAAAGTGTTGATTATTCTTAGAGGAGAAAGGAGGAAAGCAGGGATGTCATAGTAAGAGCATTGGAACTTAGAGAATTCGACTAGTCTAATATTAGAAGAGAACGTAATTTTAAGAAAAGTTATAATGTTGATGCAAGATTATGCATTAATCCAGTAATTCCATCAAAGCCCAAGGAGTTCAAACCTGCCCCTGATTTCAGATTTCATGATAATAGAGACAGATTAATCGAACTACAGAAGAAAGAGTTTGAATAGGAAGAACTAACATAGGAGGAAAGAGATGAGCTGTCAGTTCTGCTTAACACTGGGTTCGATTGGTCTAGAAAGGAATATCAACTGTTTCTTAAAGCTCTTGAGTTGTATTAACAACATGATTTTGAATAAATGAGTAATTTAATAGGAAGAAGTGTATCGGAGATTAAGAATTATTCAAAAACTTTCTGGAAAAGACTTGATGAGTTGTAAGATAAGCAACGAATATTGAAAAATATAGAAAGAAGGGACACCTTAGCTGAAAAATTTAGAAAGTCTCAAGCTGTTCTAGATAAAAAGTACAATTAATACAAGAACCCAAAGAAAGAATTAACTTTTACATCAACTTCCTCTCATAAATCCAAAATTTTCACACTTGATAATGATAAGTACTTGGTATGTCTTGCAAAAGAGGTCGGATACGGGAACTGGGAGGCCTTAAAGGTTGCTATAAGGAAATCCTAATACTTTGCCTTTGATTACATGCTGAGGTCAAGAACTGCTGGGGAGCTGTAAAGAAGAGTGGATAGTCTTATAAGGATTATTGAAAAGGAAGAGGAGGAAAGGAATCAGCTGATGTTATAAGTTGGGTAAAAGAGGAAGAGGAATTTTAACACTGCTGAACCAGCTACAAAGGCAGCTAAGATAGTTAGTTAGATAAATGAACTTAATATTGGAATTCTATGTCAAATTACTAATTAAAATACTACTTTCTGAATATGGAGTGAATCCCAATATATACTAGATACGCTAGTAATGATAAAAAGCTAACCAAGGTTATATTGAACACCGTTTAGTTTCCTCTCCCTATACATTTTCCAGATAATCCGCAGTGGTGATCAAAGTCTAATATGCAAACTTAGCATATATCACAGTGTTATACCCCATCATTCTATTCCGCACCGCATATAGCACAAAACATTGTATCTTAATCAGCTTCTTGAGTGAAATTAGCAAAAACTATACCAGGATTCTAAATTGTTGTTATAAAATAACTGATTCAAAGACTGAATGTAATAAAAAGTCCAATTTGATAAGTTAATTAATTCAAGTGTTCACTTAAAAGTAAAATTAATGCACAAGTTCATAAGGCAAGTAATATGTTTATACATATACAAAATCCTCAATCTGGGCCAATTGCTAGTACTACTTTTCCTCTTGCTTTTATTAAGGCAAATTTACCATACCTTTTATACCCACTGTCTGAAGTTTTCATAATAAATATGAAGTCTTTGATATAGAAATTTTCCTTGTAGCATAAAAACTTGTAACTTAAACCTATTTTCAATAAGCATCATCCTATAGACGGTAAAATATCTTGCCAAGAATTTATACAATTTTGCCAAAATGCTAATATTTACCCTGTAAATTTTAATTAGAATTTAACCTCCCTTAAGAATGTCTAACACTATATTTAAACTAGCTTGGGCAACAAATTTTAAATGGATTAGATGCTAAATTTCAATTAATTCAAGTAGATATTATATACTATCGCTACTGAGGTTTTTAGCTAATCTACTTGCTTTACTAATAAAATCAGAATGTTACTGATTAATATACGAAACCCTTGCAGAGAGCACTATAATGTTAGTATAAATATAGATTTTTTAAGAAGAGATCTTACACCGTAAGGAGTAAGTCCTACTTCTAATATGAATCACCGCAAGCTTTCTATTTAAAACGATAATTTAACACATGACATTAAAATTTTAACTTAGAGATTGAATTCTATCACTGAATCATAAAGAAGTGCTGTCCACTTGAAAAAGGGAATATATACCACAAAATTTTAAAACAGAAAATTAGGCTTAAAGTAAAATATATCACATAATAGCTCATCTAATAGTGGATTATCTACTGGAATTAGTCTTAATAAGTCTGGAAGATCTGAATTTAATCTCTTGGGACATTTGATTAATGATGGTATAAGAAGAAATATAGAGAAATTAAAGTTTTAAAAGTCCAGATAATATTTTGGGAAAACTAAAAATTGTCCAGTAGCACGATTATAATCAACTGTAAGAAGATTAAATTTGAATACGAAAAGAATAAAGAATAATAAAAGATACTATAAAAGAATGCACAAATAGATATCTAATTAGTAGAGTAATTTACGGTAAAATCATATCAGTGCTAAGTTTTTTATTGGGCTGATATTTTAGACCTGGAAGAATTGGATAAAGTACAAAAGAAGCTCAAAAATTTGATAATATTTGCTTTTATATATTTGTTTTACTTATTCCCTTTAATGCACATTAATTTTGGTTTATTGAAATGTTTTTGTTTATAATATGACTTTGGTATTTGGTAGTTAGCATTTATGGAGCTATAATTATACACTGTAACTATATGAAAATTGTAATTAATTATATGCATACTGGAAAATTGTTACCCTTATTCTGCATTTCATTTTTAAAATATCGTTATTTAGATGATTAGGTAAAATAGAAGGTAAAAGAACACTTTTAAAGGAAGATCAAATCAAGTATCTCCTATAAAAAGATAAAGTAAAAAATCAAGGCTTTTACGTACAAAATCAGCTTATGACAATGAATTAATAGACAAAGTATCTTAATTAAGTGTACAATGAGAGTAATTTAAAAATTAGCGAAAAAACAATCTAATAGGACATAAGAGGACTAAAGTACTTACCTCAGACAGATTTGGCTGAGATAATAGTCATGATCTTATATAGATAGCTAAAAGTGCTTCTTAAGTTCTTCAGTTAAGTATAAATACTTGTAAAAATACTAAAGAAAATGATTTTGTGAGTGGATCTAGTAAAAAGTGTTTAAAAAGAATAAGTTAACCTAAAAACAGATTATAATTACTTACAGTTAGGAAATAAAATTAGTTTTTACTTTAATGAGCCAAAAAAATATGTATTATCTTTTGTAACCTTTTAATAACCTATTATATGTCATTAACAAATAATCTACACGAAAAATAACTATTAATAACTAATAATTTGAATTGTTTGATCAATCGGATTAAACCTGTATAGCCTGCCTCTAGATCCCATGAAATAGAATTAATCACTCCATAATAATATGTTGTTTTGAACGAATATATCAAATATATAAGAATTATTTAAGTTGTAATCCTATCCAGATTGCATATCCATGCATAATACTTAAGTTCTCTTTTATTTAATTTATGATAAAGATTCCTGCATTTATCCCCCAAAACAGAACAACTTATCACCATGAATAATAATTTAAGCTGACATAGTGTATTATGGGAGTCTTAATGCAAGCTATTTTCACTTTACCCCATCAAAGCATTCAATGCTATCTCTTAGTTAATCACCTCTAATATTAGACTTATCCAGTCCTCCTGCTACATAAATACATTCATTACTTACACAAGCACTTGCAGATGATCTTTTCTAGTGCATTGACGGCCTTTTTGTTCAGCAAGACCCAGGATATAATGAATTTACTGATCTCATAACTAAAGTTCTATCATTTCATCCTCCTAAAATTCATAATTCATTGTTATACCATAGGGATGTATGCCACTTACGGCTTTTAAGCATGTCTCTTTCCTTTTATATTGTGAAAGTATTAGTATCGATTCTTAGGCATTAGAAATAATTTAGCCCCCCTGTTACTATAATTGAATTATTGTTTTCAGGAGAAACTCTTGATGATAGGTAAATTCTTGTATCAAATATGATTTTAACTATTTAGTGTTTCATTAAGTCAAATATACCAAGTTGTCCTGTTTTTATTATGTATGCTAGATGACTGTTTTAAGTTTAGTTTTGTATATTAGGTACTGGCCCAGCTTATATAACTTGGTTATTTTATTATTTAGTTTTCTATTGAGTAGGTCTATTTTATTTAATAACTCTAGTTTTCTTATTTTGTTTAGATGCTTAATTCACTTTAGCAATTCTACTTTATTAAGTGCCTTTAGTCTATTTAGTAGTTTAGCTCTATTAAATCACTTTATTTTCTTCTTAAGGTTTTTAATTGTCCAATTCCTTCTTTAACAAGTTTTTAAATCTATTTAATTGTATTTTCCTTTTGCTCAACTAAATCTGCTTGCTTAAAGGATCAATTTATACCTTCTATGAGTTTTTAAATGCATATTTCACCAAGGTTTAATATTTTTCTTCATCGTCAACAATTAATTAAGTGTTATTATCGATTATTAGTCTAAACTTTTAAATTTTAGTTCTATACTGCCTCTTAAAGGCCTTTTTAAACCTATCAAATGAAGAGGCAGGCCGAATCGACTTTAATTTGCTCATGTATTCAAATGTAAATCGTTTAACTCCTTCTACCATATTTTTATCAGACAATATCATATAAAAAAATTACTTGATAAAAACATTACCGAAATTGCTATAATTAACATACAATCATATTTTAACTAGTGCATTATTATTAGATTTTAGTTATAATACTATTTAAAATGTCTGAAGATAATTTTCTATCTGCTTGTTCAAATGACCCCCAAACTGCCATATAGCTTATTTCGTAGGACAGAAGCTTAAAGTTTGCTGTTGATGACCAAGGCCATAACGCTGCCCATATAGCTGTACTGAATGGGAATTACTACTTAGCACTATAATTAATAAAGTACCACAATGTGTCTCCTCATAAGATAGCCAGTAACGGAAACTCTATACAACATTCTATTATCATAGGATATACTAGAAAAGCTCCTACAAGATAAGATTTTTAAGAATTAGAATCAATGATAACCTAAAGCTTAGAAACTTAAAGGCAATCCAACTAAGAAAGGTGATAGAAATAGATAGAAATGCATCCTAATTTGCAGCCTCCTTAAATACCTAAATCTGATATACAGCCAATAATAGACAGCCTTTTCGGGGACCCTGAGATAACCTTATTTGAATATCTAGCCTAAGAGTTTCACCTAAGCTGAAATTTCACCAACAATGACTTATTAAGTATCGAAGAATTGGCTTTATAGAACGGATTCACAAGCATAGCATAATATACAGAAAAAATTAAGTCACATGATGAATTCGAAGAAAGACTAATTAAAGCAATGAATGATTCAACATTTAGAGAGGTAGCTTTAATGCTTTGAGTTCTTTTAAATACAATTTGCAGTTTTACTAAAATCTTATGGGAAAAGGCTCAAACTCAAAATCGTTATCCGTTGTACACATGACATTTTCAATTCCAATGTCAAACCGTTAGAAATCCTATACTGATGTTTCCTCTTAAACAGTTGCTACTTCATCTAATACAGACTTCTCAGGCATTTCACTTTCGTAATTTTCTTCAATTTTCCTCTCATCGTACTGAATTTAAGCATTTAAAGCATTTCTGTACTTCTTCATTAAAATGTCCCTGTGTTTTTTCAGCATCTACCTTCTCATTAAGTCCCTTTACTCCAGCCTTGCTTTTCTATCGTTTACTAGCTATTTAAACCTGTATCTTGTAATAATAGTATGTCCCTGCTCACTTCGCGTGTATCTCGATTGCTTAGCTCTCATTTAATTGTTATAAATAAGATGAGTAATTGAGGAGATCTTGAAATCCCTTAGCCAGAATTGCCAATTTACGAGGCTCTTGACCGTTAAAGCATTGCTTCTTACCAAACACTGCATCTTCTTTCTCAATTCAAGGAAGAAATTACGTCAGATCTATTCGAAGACCTATCAATGTCAACTAACACAGGGCCTCCAAGCTTTGACAGTTTTATGCTTCCAATTCCTAATGAAAGTGTAGGACTTATTATAGGAAAGCAGGGAGACATGATAAAGAAACTAAGAGCTTCTTCCAATGCTAGTGTAATACAAGTTGCTAAAGACTGTGCTTATGGTTGTGCATATAGAAATGTTTTTATAGAAGGGTCTTTGGAGAGTTATTGCTTGAGTAAAAAGGCTATTTATGAAATCATCGATACTTACAACAGAGGGAAAAGACTTCCTACTTTTAACTTTACACATACTTTATCATCTGAGCCATTTAAGGAGATAATTGTACCTGATGCATATGTTAAGTATGTTATAGGGGAGGAGTTGCAAGTATTGAAAAGGATTATGCAGGAGTCTGGAGCTAAGATTATTGTTCCTACTAAGAATGCACCTGGGACTAAAAATAGGTATATTACTTTAACTGGGCAGCCTGAAAACATTCAACAAGCTGTTAATATAATTTATACTATTTTAGAGCCTATTTATAAGCGAGATTCTATTTCTAATGGTATAAAGCCTATGCAGTTTTAAGAACTTGATGAGCAGTTTCCTTATTGTAGTTTTTATGCCAAGATTTTAAGGACTATGGCTATTACTATGCAAGCTTGTGAGGAAAACAGTAGTGCAACTTCTAAGGCCTTGAAAAGTTTACAAATGTTGTTGTATGGTAGTTAGTAATTAAATTCAATAGTAATAAATTCTCTGTAGTAATTATTCGAAATATGTAAAGAAAAAGTAAAACTAGAGTGCAACCATCCTTGCAATAAACATAAGGGGGGATGACAAGTTAGATAATTGACTTGAATATGATGGATCAGAGCCTTACACGCTAGAATTCATAAAGTAATGTTAATAATGAGGATAATGTAATTCTTAATAGTGAAACTGGTAATCACTATGATTCAGATGAATACAGATTAACCAGGATAGAAACAAGACATAGTAAAAAGTAGAATAAAAGCTATAAGTGAGTGTTTAGGCAAACTGATATAAATAGAACTCGATGAGACTTATTCGTGATGATACTAGCTACATGAAATTGCTTCTCAACACCCTTTTTTATGGCATTTATGCCGAATCTAGCAGAAGATGAGACAATAGTGGGGGTTAATTCCACAATTGATGTGTTTTTCTTTGTTGATATTGTTTTAAATTTCAGGACAACTTATTTCAACTAGAAAACTGGGAAAGAGGTAACGAAACCTTCTAAAATATTTAAACATTATATTAAAGGAACCTTCATGATAGACTTGCTTGCCTCTGTTCCGTCAGATTTGCTTATGGAACTGTTTACTAATGATAGTGGAGAGAGTAGGCCCTTTCTTTAATTGTTTGGACTGTTGAAATTGATTAGGATCAGAAGGCTAAATCGGATCATTCTGTACCTAAGGGCCCGGGACTAGATAAAAATGACTCTTAGGCTTCTTTAACTCCTGCTGTTTTTAGTTATGTATGTGCATGTTATAGCATGTCTCTGATTCATAGTAGTAAAATGAGATGAGGAGTGAGTACCACCTACTGATTTTATACTACTAGGAACTGATTTATACAAGGAATCTGCTGATTTGTGATGAAAATACTGAATTTGCTTTTATACTTCAATTTTTTTGCTTATTGGAGGAGAAATAGCACCTAGAAATCCATCTGATGGAGCTTTTTCCAGTACTTTTATACTGCTAGGAAACGTCATGACGGCTATCATGTTCGGAGAAATGGCTGTGCTTATGTCAAATATGTAGATAAGATCTACAAAATTTTAATAAATGTAAGACAATGCTAATACTACTATGAAGAATATGGAAATCCCGGAGGAGCTTTAAATGAAAGTTTACGATTACTTAATCTATACTTAAGGAATGCTAGACTAAAGAACAGAATTTGAGTATTTAGAGAATTTACTGTCCCCAAGTCTGTAGAAAAAGGTGCATTTATTTATATATGATAAAATCACAAAACTAAATGATGTTTTCTGTAAAACTAACTCAATGCATGAATTTATAATTCATAGGTTAAAAAATAAACGATCTAGACCGGAAGAGGACATAGTTACCATAGGAACCAAAGGCAAATCAATATTCTTCCTAGCCAATGGAGAGTGCTCAGTATATATAAATGATCTTGATAACAACGAGATAATCAATGCTAAAATAAAACCTGGGGGACATTTTGGAGAAATATCACTTCTTTATAACAGACTAAGAACGGCTACTGTAAGAGCTAATAACTATTGCAATCTAGGTGAATTAGACTATGAACACTTTTAAATATTTTTGTAAAAGTTTCCTAGTACATTTAAAATTATTAAAAGAGGAACTTTAGCGTACAAGGATCCAATGAAATTACAGCTGTGACAGATGTTAAGGCGTATAGAGTACTTTGAGTTTTTAGGAGATGATGCTATGGAAGAATTAATTTATTCAATGGATCCTACATACCTAGAGCCTGATTCTTACTTATTTTTACCCGGCAAGCAAATTGAGGAGATTTTCTTTATAATAACTGGGTAAGTGGAGCTATCATTTACATTTAATGACAAAAATATACATGCATATAAGCGGAGAAGTAAACGATTGAATATAGAGTATCATTACCCAGAGGATAAAATTCCTAAATATCCGTAATAATTTCAGCTTACTAAGAAATTTAAGCGGTATTCTAGACATTATTTAAAAAACAGACCTGAAATACTACCTATTATAGGCATTGGAGGGATAGTTGGATCAGTTAGATATCAGCATAAAGCGGACAATGACTTAAAATTCCCCTAGGAAGTCATTTTAAGACTACTTGAAAGAGGAGATATTATAAACAGTATTGACATACTCAAGGAGAATTCAATTTATTGCACATAGGCTAAAGCATTGACACCTATAGTTGTTTATAGTTTAAACAAAGAACATTTAATCAGATTCTCTAAAATAGCCGGATTTGAAGGTGTAAGAAATGCTATGGACAGTATCCTTTCTACGATAGAATCTAAAAACTAAAGTGAAATTAGAGGGAAATTTGTTGATATTAATTAAGATTACAATGGAATTAAAATAATGCATAGAAGTTTCGACAATTTTAAGAGATTAATAGTTAAGCAGATTATGCTTAATAGATCTATCAAAAACATGTCTAATCCTCTAGCAGCTATACTTGCGTAGGGAATTCAAGGGAGAAATCCTGGCATAAGAGGCGATGATTCTGAAAGTGCAGCTATTAATATGTATCTAAACAATTTAATAGACGAGCACTCTAGTAAATTAAGTGCAGGGGCAGATAATATAGGATTATTTGTTGATAACAATCAAACTTAGTTAGATCATTTATAGCAAAAACTTGAAGACATAAAAAGAGCTAAAGATTCAATCAATGAAATCCTTGAAGATTTATTTAGAGATTATTAATAATTAAAATGAATTCAAAGCGGTATGGAAAGAAATCTATAAGTTCTGTAAGAAGGATAAAATCTAAAGCAAATAAAAGTTTAAGTAAGTTGGACTTACTTTTTACTAATTGTAAATAGCTTAAGGAAGATATCAATTCAGTAAGGAATAAAAATGTACTTACCTGTAAAAATACTTAAACTAGTACACCTATAAGCAAATTCTCTTACTGAAAGTCAAATAAAGAGTATAAAGCAGGAAAATTTGTAATAAACCAAAAAGTGTAAAAACAAAGATTAAAAACTTAAAAATAATTGCATAGGAAAGTAAAAACATTGATTGATAAAGAGTAGAAATGTAATAGGCCTTCAATTACTGTAAAAGATTTTGAATAGGAGTCGTTCTTTTAACTGCTTTCACTTAATTCAAGAAAATTTGGGGAGAATTTCAAATAGAAACTGAATACATAGAAACGAAAAAGTAACTCACTGGAGTGAATACAAAAGAAACATTAATCAAGAATGATTTAATCTAGATCCGAGGAAGAGCCGATTATTAATGATAATAAATATAAACAAATAGAAAAATAGATAAAAGATGAACAGTTTTAAGAAAAAGTAGAGAAAATGAATGAAATAAATAAATTCATTTTTGTTGAAAGAAGAAAAACTGCTTCAAAGGTAGAATCTGATTTAAATAAGCGAAATAGACTGAAGGTTGCTTATAAAATGAATTTGATTAATCCTCTACAAAAAGTGATTAATTAGAGAAATAATTAGCTTGCTTTTGATAATGTTTAAAGTACCTAGACACCAAATAATACAACATAGTCGTTTAGTGCCAACACTTTTTTAAGTGAATTAGTATAAGACGCTAAAAGCCAACTATAATTTGATGAGCAGAAAAGTAGAATAGAGAAAATGATTAAGGAAAAGTTTCATAAAGAAAAAATAGCAGGTAACAAATTACTTATTTAGTAACAAATTATCTTAAAACACTAGAAAACATTCTTTTACTAGGTCGACTTTCATGCTAGTTTTAACTTTCTTATTATTAAAAGTGTCTCTTACCCCTCTATTAAGGTTGATGGCTGAATTAAAGAAATCCATTAGAGCTTTAAAGTGTTTTTTGCTTTTGTCTAGACTCAGCAGACTTGCATCTTCCAGGCAATTGATTAATCGACGAGTAAAAATGAGGTTAAAATCTTTAGCGCACTTGCACTGGAGGCTAATCGATAGAATTTCCTGGTAATTGATTGATTTTACTTTATTTATGATAATCGGCAATAACAGAACTATGTCTATTTGAGTTTCTTAAATTCTCTTTATTAACAGTTTTTATCTACTATTTTTAATACTATTATTAAATAAATCCAGTAGCCAAACAATTCTAATCACTTGTTGCATTAAAATTAACCGATAATCCATCATAAAACACACTTTAACTGAGTTTTGACGGTTTTTAAAACTTCTGGCATATCATATCCTATAAATTAGCCTAAGGTTACACATTCTAAT
Organism: Condylostoma magnum; assembly: GCA_920105805.1. Taxonomy (NCBI): domain Eukaryota; phylum Ciliophora; class Heterotrichea; order Heterotrichida; family Condylostomatidae; genus Condylostoma; species Condylostoma magnum. The sequence goes on from CAKKTI010000133.1 coordinate 33,825, forward strand.
AAACTCTTTTTTCAGATCTATAAGGTGTTTATTTAACTGGATAACTAGGATCAATAGTTCTTTTAGCTGATTAACTTTATTCAAATCTCAACGGGGACTGTTTCCTTTAACTTTTTTTCTCTACTTCAGCTTAATTTTACCTATTCTTTTACCCTGCATATCTTTTCTGCACCTAAGGCTTAATCTCCATTGGCACCTGTCAAAATTTCCTGCATTCCTGTACTTATTTTCCTCTATACAAAACATCGTCCATTTTTACGTTATAAATTCCTACTTTAACCTAAAACTGCATTCTTAAAGTCCTGCTGATCTGATGCTCCATCCTTCCTTCTATTAAAAGTCTCTATCATTCCATAAGCTTCATCTTTAGTTAAAGGCTCCTTTAACTCCTCTGATACTTCATAAAGCATATCTCCAGTAATTTTCCCAGTCTGATTATAATCAATAAAGTCGAAAGCTTCCTTTCTCACTGCATCATCCTTTAGAGCGTTGTAATCCTCTTATATAATCTCTAAAAACTAGCTCATAGTTATCTTTCCCGAGTTATTTGTCTTTAGATTAATAAAATCAGTTAATAGAGGAACTAAAGGATCTGAAATTTCCTGTAGATAGGGTAGAAGGTCCTCTAGATTTAATTGATTTCTAGTTTATAGTCCAAAAATACCCCAGATCTCATTGGCTATTTGCTGGTCAGTCATTTACTCCTCAGACATATTTTATATGGAACTTGGAAATACACATTTCGAATAACAAACTGAGGAAATTTAAAAACGACTGGATGCTTTGGGAGTGCAAGGAAAAATGAGTATACAATCTTAGTCTTTAGTGGTAAATTTACTTGAGAAGCTTTAATAGGTTATAGAAGAGGAAAAAGATAGTCAACTTAGCAAAACTCCGGATACTAGAAGGAAAAATTATGGGGACTATTAAAACCGTATTGCTAAGTTGTAGAAGGATAATTATAACCTAAAAAATCTACTAAGAGGGTACTAAAAGTTTGATGAGTAAATATATTCCTTGAGAGATACTATTAAATCATTAGAGATTGAAAAAAGGGATATGCAGGTGTATATTGATTAAATTTCTGCAAGGGTTTAAAATGCAGAAAGGGCCAATCTGAGATCTAAAACACCTGATAACTATGAAGAGCTGCATTTACTGTAAACTTAAGTTAGGAATTTTAAAAATGAATTAGAAAAATCGTATGAATAACGGTAGAATTAAGAAGAAGTTATTAATTAGTAAAGACTAGAAATAAAGAGGTAGAATTATGAAATTTAAGCTATGCTGGAAAGTCGATCGAATTATTAAATGGGAGTTTCACAGTAATTAACGGGATTAGGGTAAATTAGAGAAGAGAATCTTAAACTGCTATAGTAAAAGGATGAGTATTATAATAGAAATTTTGAATTATAAAGTGAGAATAAAGAATTAGCTAATAGATTGAAATAAGCTGAAATGAAACTAGATCAGATGCACTAAGAATAATAATCTGAATGGCAAAGGATGCAGTACTATAATAATCTAAGTCAGAAAGTAAAGGAAATGGAAGCATAAAATGATAATTAGTTATAAAAGATTAATGAGTTAACTTTCCAAAAACAGGAACTTTATAAAGACTATTAGTTAATCTAAGACAAATACCAAAAAATGAGTGGAGAGACTCATGATTATACTTTAAGATTACAACAACTTTCATACTAATAGGAATAAGATAAATAAAATAATTAATTTTTACACTAAACTAATGCTAGGCTAAGTAATCAAATTCAAGATTTAGAGAACAGTTTATAATAACTACAAGCTGCAAAAAATGAGTTAAAGATACAGTAATCTTAAAACAATGATTTGATGTCTTAGATCAATATGCAAGAATAAAGCATTCAGTCCCTCTCAAGTGAAAATAAGAATCTAAAAGGTATTATAGATGATATCAAATATGAAAATTCATAGCTTGATAGTGATTTAAGATAAGAAAGAGACTAAAATTAATAACAAAGCAATCACTACGAAAAACTACAAAAGGCTAAGCAGTAACTAGAAAACAATGTCAAATTATTACAGAACGATGTTGAAAATGCTTAATAATCTATTCAAGCGTTATAATAAGATGCGAGAACAGCTTATTAAAACTAGGAATATTATTAATAATAAGCTTAAGAGTCATTAGCTTAAAATCAGTATTTACAGAAAGAATTAGACAGTACAAAAAGCAACTTTTAAAAGGCAAATCTTCTCATAGATAATCTTAGATTTGAGATTTAGCAAGCTTAAACTCAATTAGAAGATACAAGAAAAGAGAACTGAAGTCTTGCATATGAGATAAAACAACAGAATCAGTAATTTATGGAATAAAACAAAGATAAAACACGAATTTTATAAGAAAATTAGGAGCTAGAGAATGATTTAGCTTTAGAAAGATCAAATATTATTCATTTCCAATAAGAAATATAATAATTAAAAGTAACAATTGATAAATAGAATCATTTAGCAAATCAAGAATATGAATCTTCATAAAGAGAAATTGATAGTTACAAGCAATAAAATGAATAATTAGAAGCAGAACTTGCTGAAAGATCTCGAAAACTTGCAGAATTTTAAAACTAATTGGATAATGCACAATGGGAAATGTAAAAACAAGGAGATGATAATATGTCATAAGCTTAAGAGATTTAAAGATTACAGAAAGTAAATTAACACTAGGATTAGTAAATCTATAGCCTATAGGACTAATTAAATGCACTAGACTCAGAGAAGAAGGAAATTAGAATGAAATGAACTCATTCATTAGAGGAGTAGGACAGATCAGCTGATAATCAGTATAAGTTAAATAGAGAAATAGAAGCTCTAAGGGAGTTAATAAATACCAAAGAAATTGAAATATAAAACTTACAGCATTCAATAAATGAAAAAGATAGACTGATTCAGGGATTTAGGGAAGAATTGACAAACCTTTAAAATAGATCTGAAAGATTAGCATCTGATTTAGAATATAAGGAAAATCAAGTTTATAACATTAAAGTATAATAAGATTAATTGAATTAGGTTTAAATTGATGAATTAAGTTAGGAAAATAATAAACTCAAGAATCATATTGAAGAGTTAGAAAGAAAGATTAAGCCTATGAAAGCACAGATGGAAGAGCAAAGGTAAGAAATCTGAAATTTGGAAATGGAACAAATGCAGTTGAGAGAGGAGTTAAGTCATGCTAGAAGTCTTATTAGGAGGTAGTTAAAAGATTAATATTTTTATGTACTTTTATTTGTAGATATTTTATAATAATGTGCTATGTTTTCATATTGCTACGTAATTCTATGCTTTTGTGTATAATCAACTTTACTCTCATATAGTGTCTTTAAATATGTAATTAGGACTTTAGAATATTATGTAGTAGTAAAAAATAATCATATTGGAGACAAGTTACAAGAAAAGGTAAATTATGGTAATAGTATTTTATAAGTTATATATTAGATAATATTTGTTCATACTATGAGTTATAAAGTCAATTTATATTGAGAATATATATTTCAAAGCCTTAGATTTATATAAAGCTCTATAATAAGTAAGATGTACTATTCTATTAAAGCATTGACATATTACTTAATAAATACAAACAATATGAATTAGTGTTATAATCGTCTATACACCTTAATGTATAAGATTCATTTTATAACTAAAATAGTTATCTAATTAGGATAAAAATATATCATCTTGTAACTATATAAATCACTCTTATAAGTCAAATAACTGTAGAACAGTATATATGGCATCGCTTTATTAGAATAACATAATCAAAAACATAAACTAAATATCATTTATTATTACAACGCTTCTTGTACTTTAATCTTTATACTTATCCCTCATAACTCATTTAAAAATTTGATGCTGAGTTTTAATAAGTACCACTAAGTGAATATTCGCTATTCTGCAAGGAATAGTTTGAACCAACCTAATGTTATCGATTTCTTTGCATAAATCCCTTTTTTTACTTTTTTCTATGATGTTGTCTTAGACTTGCTCTCCTAACTTCATTCTAATTATTTTCAGCAGCTTCTAATACACTTTGAGGTTCGATGTAAGACAAATGTGAAGACTTTACTTCTTCATTTTAAGCTCCCACAGATAAATCAGATGATATTTATTCCTACAACAGATTAGATTAATTTGGGCTAGGGCTTAGATTAATTTACTATTGATTTTCTACAGTTGAATTAGAATTACAGCAGCGAAAGATTCATTCAAACATATTATTTGTAAAACATAATTAAGGTTCAATACGTAATTACTAATAATAGCAACTATATAGTGAAAACTCATATGAATTAGATACCAACTCATTAATAGAGATTATTTCAAATCTATATAAAACTAATCTTACTACATATTGATGATTAAACATTAAATTACTATTCAAATGTGAACTTTTGTAAATTTTTATTATTTGGAGAGTCACATATATTCTCGAGCTATATATTCATTACACTCTGTGGTCTTATATGTTCCTTCTCCTCTTCTGCTACATAGTCTTCTAGGTATTCTTTTGATATATCCTTTAGCATACTAGCTAAAAGACATATTAGAATTGATAAAACTACTAAAATTACATAATTTGATACATAAATTAAATCATTTAAGTCAATAATGTATTCCACCAATCACTTCCCTATACACAGTAAAGAAACATTTCACCCTATTCCTAAGTTCCTAACACTAGAAGGATACTTTTCTATAGTGAACAGTATAACAGTCTCTATAAAAAGGACATTAAAGGACATAAATCCAGTAAGTACAACTCCTGTGGCAACATTACTTACTTTACATTATTTCTCAGTTTTGCAATCATGACTTTAAAAAGTTACAGCTAAAATTGCAAATATCAAAGTAAAGCTTTTTAAAGCTAAAAGGACTGATTATCTGTTCTGGTACTTCATTCCAAAAACTAATATAATGTTAGCAATCATTACAATGCCAGCAGCTATCCAAAGCATGATATTTAAATCATTATCAATAATAAACATAACAGAAATTTCAATCTCATAAAAGTAGAATACAAAAATTAAACTGAATATAGCAGTTGTCATTAGCTATGACACTTTAATAAATAGATTTCATATCTAAGGAGCATAGCTTTTTGCAAGTTCTGATTAAGTAATACTCACAATCCCATTATGTATTTCATTTTTAGCAAATTTAGCTCTTTCTGTACTTTAAGGAGTGGCAGGCTAGCTGACTTAACTAGAATACTCATCCTGCTCATCAGCTTCACTTTAGAAATCATAATATCCTATCATCTTTTCTCCGTATAAAATTTCACTAAACATTTCTTTTCCATTAATTTAAGCAATTTCATTAAAAACCTCTCTAGCTTTAAAATATCTGCATCTAGCACATGCTAAATATCTTGGACTTTCTAGTACCCAAAAATTCGTTAAAACAGTAAAAATAGCTATAACTATTAAAATAACAGCTTCTATTACTTGATCTAATAATGCAATAAAATAATACAGTGCTCCAAAGCACAATACAATAGCAGAGTAAGTCATAATAACCCAGCTTCTATTTCTATAAGAAACTACTTCTACTACTAAAATTCAACCATTCCCTAAACTGCCTCCTAGTCCTGTAATGATAACCCAATCTGCATCTAATTAAACTAATGTCATAATTAATCCAACAACTACAAAAACTTACGCCAATGCTAACGAATACTTCCTCCCAATATACTACCCAAGACACGATAATACAAGTATAGCCAGTCCACTGTATAAAAACATTTCATCCTATTAGCTGCCGGCAACTTTCCCAATTAAAAGTCCACATAAAATCTGATTAGGTACTAAAACTCCAATCAACCTTTTCTAATACTTCCCTAATCCCCCTACAGCCTCAATAGCCTCATCCTGGGTCAGTGAATATAAAGAATTTCTCATTTAGAATTATTAATTACCTAATTGAAAATATGTCCGCATACATCACAAACAAGTGCATTTGCAGGGTTGTGCAATGTACAGTCAGGACACTCTTTAATCTGGGAGCCTTGATCACTCTGACGATCTTTTTATGGTATTATTACTCTACTCAGTATATCAGTGATTTGTGATATGTCAATTTGCTGTGGTTAGTCTTGAACTGTGTCAAAGGTCTAAGCTGGTTCTACATTCCACTCAAATTGCAGCTCTCCTAAAGGCTGTTCTGGATTTTTAACTAATAGTCGAGTAATATCCCGCGTTTCATAGGCTGGAAGTTCTACTGTGATTGTTGTTATAGGGTAATAGTAATTAGCCTCAGGGGTATCCCTTATTTTCAGATTCACTCTGGCTGGGGTTTTGCTGTTGTTGTAGACTTCAAATCGGACTATTGTAACTCCGGAGCTGTCAAACTCTTCTATCTCTGGAATTGCTTTCAAATCTTGTTCTTCTACTGGTTTGGTTTATTGATCTTTTAAATTCTCACTTCTTAGCTTACGCAAAGGAACTGCTTTATTATACTTTCCAGTTGGCTCACTGAGTTTGTATTAAGTTGTTACAAAATTTACAGCTAATTTTACCTCTTCTTTAAATTATATGTCGAAGTTTTACTCTTCTATAGTTTTTCCTATTAGATATCTTGGTGTTTTACTATCATACTTTTCAATGAACTCTTAATATGCCTTTTTACACTCTTCTACAGTCGGGTCTTACAGTTCTGCTGTATTGCTAGACCCGCTGGTGATGCTGTATTTGGAGTATTATACTAAGTAGTTTTGGACCCAATCGTAGTATTTTTCGTATTGATACGTAGGAGGGGGAATTTGAACTAGCAACTCAGCCAGTGCTTCGACCTTTAGGGCTATAGAAAATAAGAATTTAAGGCTGAGTAGCCCGAAATAGTCTTATTTCCTGCGGTTTCTCCATACAAGGTCAAGAATACTGTCAACTGTACTGTAAAAACTATGCCCGAAGCAAAGAGTACTCAGATACATGACTATTTCATCGTCAATGTTCTTCATAGCCGATATACCAAATTAGATTTTATGCTTTATTGGAATAGGAAATCCTAGAATCCATTCAACCCTTTAACGTTAGAACTCGTCTTATAATAAGAAAAACCCTTCTAAAATAATATAGAAGCTTGTAACATCATCAAACTCTACTTCATTTATTGATTTTATTATACAGTGGGAAATCTTTAAAGACATCTGATAATCATTTAATGCATATTTTTACACAATCGCACTAAGTGCATCCCCGTCGTATCCTTATGACAGTGATTTTAAGTAAAATGCCTCAGACTTTAAGCATCTCTCAGCTTCTTCTGGAATTTAGATTAAATCTTCATTTGATTTCTTGACAATGTGTCCGAATAATTTTACTAGATTGTTAAATTAAGGTTGCCATAATTTTGTGCCTAGTTGATCTCTTACTTCCCCAGGCTTACACAACGGTGATTCAGGGCCAAGGTAAAAATCTAAAAGAACTGTAATCATTCCCCTTTCTGCCAAGTGTGAAAGATACTAATCATCTGCACTGTAAAAATCATAGATTACCAGCCAAAAATGATCGAATCGAGTCCAGAACTTAGAGCACTCAGTCGGTATGGTGTCTAGTAATTTATCCATTATTGTCCTTGCTAGTGAGTCTTAACTGAAATCCTATGCCGCAATTTGCTTCAGTCCATACATAATAAGCATTGTAAGAGAATTCCTAGTCGGCTTTTCAGTGCAGTTGAATAAAACCTTTAGTACTGGTTTTAAGTCATCATCAAGATATTCCTAGAAAAGCTTGCATGTTGACTCAGGGAACTTTTCGTATTATTGTACGAGAATCTTTATTAAATCGGGCAGCATTCGGTTATTACTTGCATGTGCTACTACATCAGCTGTGAATTTAGTGGCTGGGACTGCCAGGTCTAGTTCTTGTTCCAGGGCGTTCTGCATTGTATCAATATAAAAGTTGAAAAAGTCAGGAGAGTAAAGGTTTCTCTCAAACATGAATAGCTCGTTGTCTTCTAAAATCTCGCTAAAGTAATTCTTGGGTATAAAGTTTTAAAAGTTGTTAAAATCTATAGGTTCCCCTTCATCTAAAAGCTATAATTTATTAGTCTCTTTTTTCTGATATAAAAGCATGTAGGCATTACGTGTACTGGTTTTGATATTTCCGAAAAATCCAACACTTACACTGTCATCTTCTAATCCTCCGAAACATTCAGTTTCTAGTTAATCTAAGCTGAAATTTCGAATGATTTAATCATCAAATTAGCACCACTTCTCTGGATCTAGTAATCCATCTTCCCTTCTATTACGTATAAAGGAATAATAATGTCCTGAGTCAGCCGTTCCCTGGTGTATTATGACACCTATTAGCTCGTATTCATAGTCATCTAAGTTCTCACAAGGACCTAAGTTATCTCTCTCTCGTTCCATATGCTGCAGTGTATACTACTCTATATTCAAATTAGTAGGGAACTCTAATCTTGTATTGATCTTCTTATTCCTAAATGTATCAAAATCAAACACAATTCTCTTCAAATGAACAATCATTACATTAGGCAGCTTGGATATAAAAGTCTGTCTGCTTAAATCAACTCTTTCCGAACAATTATCACACTTAAAATCATTTATAATATCTCCTTTGCTGTACTTCGCCAAGCTTTCATGTAAAGTTTTGCAATGCTGGACCTCTACAGAAATATTAGTGAAATCATCCTCACTAAATCTAGTATACTAGCAATTAGAGCAAGTGTTAACACATGCGGTTTTCCCTCCAAAAAGCTCAGTAACAAGTTTTTCACTCATAGACCCCTTAAGACTCTGCTCAAGTTTAATGAAAAAGCTACCCAAGAACTCCTAAGCATCCTGTTGAATTGCAACACTAGTAGGATTACCATCCCAGTCCTTAAAAGCAAAGCAAAATGAAGCAGGGTCGTATGCTTGCCTATCTGTTAAATCTAAAAATGCGAACATTCTTTATAATTAGTGAAAGAAGTTATCATCTATATCATATCCTTTCACTGAGGTATCAACTTCCTCACCGTTTTTCCAAGCTAAATTTGTAGGGGGAACTCCATCTTATACTTATAGTATAGTATACCTGAATATAGGAATCATATAGAAGCATTGCAAAACGGAGTTCATATAGCAAACACATCCTAAATTGATTATTCCTGCATAGCCTAAAAAGGACCTCACATCACCTGCTGGTGAATATATCCAAGACTCTTAGGGCTTTACTTACTTCTAAAGTACTTCTAATCCTCTGATTATTTATTGTAGATTTTACGAGTTATTTTTAGACAAAGTCTGTATCATTTAGTATGCATATCTTCTACTTTCTCTAGTTTTACATTTAGGGGGAACTTCTAGACTTAGTTACTCTACTCTCGAAGGGTCATATTCTTCATTTGAGTAGTCAATTTATTAAGGGAATAGTAATTGCTCAAAGCTGTTTTGTGTAAAGTTATTGGAATAGGCCTTCTCTTTGAATTGGTCAAATCGGGAGAATATTTTTTCAGCGAGGGATAAAAGACCAGTTAGAACTTTATCAGCTTTATAGGATGTACGCTTTTCAAAGTACGGGTGAATCATTATCCTGTCCATCGTTTTTCCTATGAATTCCTCATAGTCTACTGATGGATTTTGGATATCTAAGTCAACTAAAACACATAAAAGCTCAAAATACTCAGCATATTCAGCAAATGTTGAATCTACTATACCAGTTGGCATGTTTCTTATCATTATTTGTAATAGACGAGGACCTGGCAGTTACTCAGTTGCTGATTTTGTGGCTATTTCTTCAAACACTTGTATAAAATTACGTCTTGTTTGCATGCTTTTGGTAGTTGTAATGGCCTTTACGCAGAATTACTCGAAGTTATCTAAGTTGATTACTTAATCTATTAAATTTTACTTGAAGATTACACATCCGAGTAGTAGTCCTAGGCAATACTCAATGATTAGTCTATCTTCATTCTCATTTTCTTAGAAATCAAGAACAGATTCTATGAAATACATTAGTGTACTGATTAATTGTGTCATGTCAACACTGTTTAGAATTATATCTACAAATTCTTCGTTTAAAACTGATTAAATCAGCTCGGCAATACTATCATTCTTAATAAATC
>CAKKTI010000134.1:5258-48051 GCA_920105805.1 Condylostoma magnum
AGGTAATTAGTAAGGGAAATAAAATATTATAGAGACTAATCTTATAATGACTAATATAGGGGAATATTAAGCAGATAGTACAAGTACTGCTTTTAATATGATTCATCCTAAACAAAATCAAACCAAAACAACTTAAATTCCCTTTGAAGTTGATAGGAAAATTATATAGAACTGTGCAAAGATTATAAAGCTGCTGGGATTAAAATATTGTGTAAGATAAATGATTCTGTATTTCATATATTCCGAAGATTATGATTTATGACTAGTAGGATTAGGAAACAATAGTTTGCTGAAAAGAAGCTTAAAATAATAGATAATCAAAGTGTAATCATTAAATACGAAGCAACTATAACTAATTACAAGAAAAAGAATTGAGTATAATAAATTTGTTTATAAAAGATCCCACTCTATTCTGAATTTAAGCCAGAATAAAATATTAAATCAATTAAAACCAAATAGGTTTTCAGAGACACTTTACTTTAAGAAGTAGTTTGGAAAATAACATCACAAAGAAATACTCCCTCATCTATCAAGAATCAATGTAAGATCTAGTTTAGTTAATTTGAAAATATAGATTAAAACTAATATACTTTGAATAATTTCAGCTTTAATACTATTGATAAGAGCCTTTGTGATAAGTAATTAGAGCATTTCAAAGCTTAAATCAGATTATCACTCATTAAGACTACACTCTTTCAAAATGTATCAAGTAAAACTATCATAAAACAAATACACTTCTTTCCTATTTCACTCTAATTTTAAAATGGATACTAGCTTTGAATATGCTTAAGACTGTGAAATCTCAGATCGATTCTTTTAAACTCCCAACTAACTATTACAATCGTTCAGTGAGGAGAATAGAAATTACAGCAATACCTCTGTAAAGCATGAAATGATAGCAAATATAGAACAAGAGTTAAAGGATGCGGGTTAAAAGTTTTCATGGGAGAAAAGACAGTATGAATAACAAATTCAATAGTTAAAGTAATTGCTCTCAGACTAATAAATAAAGTTTGACTAGGAAAGAGGGGAAATGAAAAATAAATTCAAAAGAGATATCGAAAATTTATGCAATAATAACAAAGAATTGAAGGACAGATGCATTGAATTAGAGTAGTAAAACAGGAAAATATTAGCAAAAAAGAAAAAGACTTCAGATTCTTTCTATGAAGTTACTGTTCTATAATAGGAAATTGCATATAAAAACTAATAAATTAAAGCCTTAGAAGCAGAATTAGGTATGAGTAAAGATTATATTGAAAAACTGTAACAAAATTTAAAACAGGTGGAAATGTCAAGGAACTATATACTAAACTAGTAGACTATGATTAACCATATTGATAAATTATCTAGTGAAGAAGTTATTTAGTAGCCTCATGTGAGTGTAGTAAAGAAGGATAATCTAAAATAAAATCAAAGCATTTTTACTTAGTAGATGTCGAATACTACGAAAAGAATACAGCATTTAGAGAAGAAGCTTAGAAAAACCAGCAATTAATACAAAATTTTAAAAAAGACTTTTAAGAATTCCACATAGAAGCAAAGAGATTAAAAAGGCTTAAAATCGTCGTAAAATGCGATAAAGAATTAAGAAAATAGAGCAAAATCTAGGCCAAGGGGGAAAATTGAAAAGTAAAAGAATTGTGAATGCTTGAAATAATCTGGAAGACTTGGTAGAAGTGTTACACCTTTAAAGGCCCGTAATAGTTAGATAATGTTTATAAGTATACTAATTTATAGGCTAATTGATATCTGTATTAACTAATATATATAGTTTTAACTTTAAATCTTAAGCATCCTCACCAGTAGTTCTATGATATATTGTGTAACCAAAAGCAAATAATAAAGAATAAATATCTCCCTTTTGGAGTACAACTCTTAGATTATTTTATAATGGTGATTTCAAAGAGTTACGCAATAAAACATAAAATAAAGAAATAATAACTTAGAGATATTGGCGATTAAATAGAGATTTTCTAATAGGCTTAGAGTAGTATTTATAAATCTAATAATTTGGTTAAATTTAGACTATAAAAATATGTCCTAAGGTTTGCAGAGTCTATAATCAAACTACTCTATGTTTGAAGATGCTACCAATCAAGATAACATTCCAGATTTGATCTAAAATTTTCTTTACAAGGAAATATCATTAAAATACATTCCATAAAGTATAGCAATATTTGATTAATTTATAGCAGTGGTAAGTTCTAAAGACAGAATACAGTTATTAGATATAAATCTTTAATAAAAGGTGTTTTAATGGGAAATAATAGATTTGGATAGATTATTTAATATCGAAGGGCGGCTGGTAACTGTAACTACTGATTGAACTATAATTTGATGGGATTTGAATACTATGCAAAGGACTCACGAGGTAAAATTTGATAAATTAGTAGGATTTAAAGAATATGAAATTTTTGATAATTTTCTATTTGCTTACGATACTCAAGGTTAACTAGCTATTTATGACATTGAAAAATAGGAAAATATTACTAAATTTAGTGCCCATACTAAAAAAATTAATTGCATTAAAGGAATTGGCAATGGATTTGCTACAGGATCGGATGATAGTACAATTAAGTTATGAGAATATAAATACCTAAAACAAACTGGTCATTTAAAAGATCATACTAAGTATATTTTCTGCTTAGAAGTGTATTAAAATATTCTAATATCAGCTAGTTATGAGATCAAATTATGGGATCTTAAATATAAAAATTGCTTGATAACACTTAAGGGACATGCTAATGAAATAAAAAGTCTAGTTGTTATAGATGATTAGCTAGTTTCAACTTCCTTGGATTCTTCAATGAGATTATGAGATTTAAAAGCAAAAAAATAAATAGCGATACTTGATAAGGAATATCACAATATCTTAACATCATATAATAACACTTTCATATCTTCTGAATATAAGAGTCCAAACATACGATTATGGAAATTTGATCCTAAACAGTAATTAGAATTTAAAGCAAATTAAATAGCTATAGAATGCCTTGCTATTATAAATAACATATTAATTTCAGGATCAGCTGATTTATTGATTAAGTTATGAGATATTTAAGACTAAGCGCAAATAGGAGAGCTATAGGGTCATACAAAATAGATATATTGTCTTACTGAAATTAAAGGACTACTTGCGTCAGGATCTGCTGATAAGACTATTAGAGTATGAGACATTTAATAATAGAATTAAATAGAAGTATTAACAGGACATACTGATACAGTTAGTGCTTTAGAAGTAATCAACTACTTGTTAGTTTCTGTATCAAAAGATTGCACTATAAGAATATGAGATGTTAAATAAATGAATTAAGTGTGTCATATTGAGATTGATGATAGGTCGATTACTTGTCTCACCATAATAGATGAAATGATAGTATCAGGAGGGAGTAATCACACTATTAGTATGTGAGACTATAGATAAAAGAAGTAAATTTTTAAGCTAAGCGGTGCAAATTACAATCCAGTTATAACTATTATACCGTATTATAATCTACTCATATCTGGGTCAGCGTGTATAATCATATTTTGAGACATATGAGAATAAACATAGGTTAGAATTATCAAAAGCCAATATAACATGCTATACCTATAATACGCCGGCTATTAACTTAAATCTAATGGTAATTTTCCTGATACTAATTAAATTTTTGATATATAGAAGCAAAATTAAGAAAGAAAGGTTTTAATGCTGAAGAAATTTTAAAAATGTTCCATAAATAAAGATAAATGAGTTGTATCTGGGTATAAATCTGGAAAAATAACTATTGATAACCTAGAGTTTAATTATTGAAATATTTTTGGGACTTATGATTTCCTAAGGGAATTTAAAGATTTTATTAATGGCAAACAAATAGAATATAAAGAAGCCTTTAATCAATACGTAATTAATCCTTAAAAAGTGAATGCTTTACACATTTTAGCTTATTAAAAAAGAGACTATTTACTTTAAGACGCTCTATAAGCAGGATGTCCGTTTATTTAATCAGCTAATAGGGAAACTCCTCTATCTATTGCTTTAGATTAAAATGCAATAAGATGCTAAGAAGTTATACTAAAATACATTTGCTAAATTCAAGACAAAACAGGTAAACTAAGAATACTTGATCTGATTAAAAACGATTTTATTAAAATTCTTAAATTAAACTCAGTTTGTATAGTAGCATTTTGTAACTTTTTATGCCACAACTAAATTAAATAAGTAAGAATGAATAAACCATATTAGTATCTTGCGACCTAAGGTTATGTATACAACCATTTGATCGAAGAAGATAGCCCTGTGCCTTATTAGAATGTAAAGCAAAACTCTTCCCTAATTGAATTAAATCTGCTAGCAGGATCTAAGGATAGTTTTGAAATAATTGGAGCATTACTAGAAATAAAAAGGTCTGAATGCCTTCGTAGTGATTTTGTTTAGGCCTTAATTGGATACAAGTTCAATCAGTTTTATTGGGTATTCTTAATTTTAGCATTATTTAATATTTCAAGCTTATGTTTTATGATTACTATAAGTTTTGCTGATAGTGTACTAGTAAAATAGATAATGATTTATTCATTCCTATCAACTAATGGTCTATTTGTAGTTTTTGAAATAATCTAAATGATTTCTATGAAATCTAGTTATCTTAAATCGACTAAAAACTATTTTGATATTTTAAGGCTTATTTTAGCATATATATGGGGAACAATTATGCTGTTATACAATTTTGAAGATTTGCCCTATATTAATATGCTTACTATTGTCATTTATATTATGTTTTGGTTTGAGGGCTTAACTATTTTTAAAATTGTAAACCAAACAAGATACTATATATGGCTGATTTAATAAGTTATACAAGATCTAGTAGGATTCTTTGCTATTTTGATTTACTTTATTTTAGCCTATACAACTATCTTCAGTAATACAATTGATTAAGAGTTTTTATCAGCATTGAAAATATCATATAATCTGATATTAGGAGATTTTGATATTGATTAATTTACCAATACTTAATGGATATTATTTATTATAGGCTCAATGTTATTATTGGTAGTTATGTTAAACCTATTAATATCAATAATATCAGAGTCCTATGATAAGATTTCCTTTGAAAAAATAGAATCTGATTCAAAACTAAGATTAGAATTAATTTTAGAAATAGAGAATTGTTTCTTCTGAAATAGAAATAAGGAAGATTATAGATACGTTACTTCTATTATTAATTATTTTGGAGAGAATATTGGAGAGAATGAGTGGGAGAGTAGAATAAGACTACTATATCAAAATGGAGTTTAAATAAAATAACAGGCTGAGGAAAATGATTAAAGATTAAACCAAAAGATAGTGTTAATGGATTAAAAATTGGAACAAAATAATAGATAATTATAGGAATTTAAGGGATAATATAAGTAGATAAGTACTCAATAAGAACTGATGGGCTAAAAGTTGGATGAAGTAAGTTAAAAGACCCAAGAGTTATCCGGTAAAGTTGACCAGATATTAGAGATTTTATCAAGTAGCCATTAGTTAGTAAGTAGAATGATTTAATAGAATAAATCTTGTTCTAGATATAAAGCATTCAAAGGTTATTAATTCGTATTGTTTGTTTTCTTAAAAAATCATATAATATATTATAGATGCTAAAACGTTTAATGGTTTACCCTAATTTAAAAGCTTATAAATATCTATAAAAATACTCCTATATTGATCTCAAAAAACTTATATAAAAACCATTTATAAATGGAAAATATATTACATATAACCTGTATATCCTTTTTTATAGAACATAAGCAAAGTCGCATCTTTTGCGCTTAATATCATCGTATTAATTGAATCCGGCTTAAATATACTAATTAAATCCTTATTATTACATCTAGAAATATTTTGATAATATCATAAATATGTAATCTGTAATCGCTATTTTCTCGTCATGTTGTAGAGATAATAATACTATAACATATGAAATTCAAAGCCCAAACAAAAACGAAAATCAGAACATACGGCACAGTACCTAATCTGTATAAAGAGCCTAAGCATTAGTTTAACGAAGACACAATCACCGTAAACCAACTCCAAAGTATTACGTTTCATAGAGGCTAGAAAGAGCTGAAAGACAAGCTTAGCCTATACAAAAGTCGTAATCATGTTGTCAGAGTTAATTATATGAAATATAAGAAGAAAACGATTCCGTATCATTAGAATAGTAATTAAAGTAAATAGTAAATAAAAATGATTCCCCTCTAATTAAACAATACACAATTTGGATTATACTGCAGCTGATATAGAATCAAATCGTACCCAAATTATCAATATATGGTGAAATTTGCTAAAATAAATAAGGCGGTATGGCAGCATCTGCTTTTAGGTAAAAACAAAGAAACAGAACTTACGCATTGGTTGAACAGCTTGTGGCTTATGAGCTCAATGAGCCTAAAGATACCCCGAACTGTAAAACTGCATAAAGGTTTATTATAGATAACCTTGATAATAATAGCTTCTAGGATGTTGACTCACACAAGATTAAACGATAGGTTTAAGGAATTATATAGAAACTAAGGATAAACTCGTAGATTGATAAAGCCGAGAGGCTTTAAGCATTATATTAATAGTTTATGGGAAACAGTAATTCAGATACAAAATTCAGCATAATTTCTCTGTTGTTAAACTTATCCAATAAGCCACTCAATTCTGAATACTATTAATTAATGAAGTTAAAAGACAAGGATGACTAGTAAATTGACTTAAGTTAGTTCGAATTTACTAATGAAGAAATAGAGTAATACTACAACGGATGAGGAGACTATGGGGAATCAGAAGATAGTGATTTCTCCAGTATAAGCTCAGAAAATGAAGAATAGAGGATTTAGATAAGTGATAATGAGGAGTAAGTAAATAGAATTGAATCATAGTTTATAGAAAACATCAGATTGTAGTAATCAGATCTGGCAATATACGCAGGGGCACTACCAGATGCTCCTTATCCTGTAGATTTATAAGCGTAAAATGAGGTGTAACAATATGAAGAGATAGACACAAATGAGCCTAGTTGAATTGATCCCTGTCAATTATAAAAAGAGCTGAGTCAAAATTATTTATAGTAGGAAGAAATAAATGGGCCTATACATTGACCGTATGAACTAACTACGGAAAGAGCTGTGATTGGAGAAGTTTTGATGCTTTTATTAGGAGTAGATACTGATTTATTCAAATATAATGAAAAATATGAATTGGTAAAAAGCATTGAACTAAGTCATTTAAGCGGATAATGCTTGAAAAATTATTTATAAAATTTCATGGAATTAGCTGACTTTTTAGTGGAAATAAGAAAGTTTTACGATTAAAGTGAAGGATAGGATACAATCTCTTAATTCTGCAATGGATTAAACATATATCTTACTGAGTTTAGGCAATAAATAGTAACTATTTAAGAGGAGCTTTTTATTTAATCCGGATAAGTTACAAGACAAAGTGTAGGATTAATGCCATAAGCTCTTATTACATTGATGTAATTATGAAATAGACTAGAAAGTTGAAATGAGCAAGCCCATCTTTTGTTTAGTATAATAAAAGAAGGAGTTATTGATAAAAACTAAGACCCTGCTTTAAGAGCAAGCTGTCTTTTAACTTACATTTACGAGTTGATTCTGAATAATAATGAAATGGTTGAATTGGAGAATATGAACTTGGTTATTAGAATATTCCTGTAAACTATACAGCCTTATCTACTAATGCTGTCCTCCTGGCTTTTGTATGGATAAATAAATAGCTAAGAATTTATGATTGAATTGAAGTCTGATACTTAATACGAAACAGATTTTGATTAATGGGAACAGCAAATAATAATAAAAGAGTCTTAAGGTTAATTATGCATTCCTAGGTTTTTAGAATAAGATAAAGACAAAATTCTTATCACTGGGAAAAATAGAAGAATATTATAAGCCTTGCAGGATATTCTAATTGAAAGAAGCGCGATTAAATTAAGTAAGTATTAGGACATAGCTGAAGATATACTAGCAAATTTGTACTAAAGGTTAAATCACTGTAACAATACATTACAGTAAACATAAAGAACAGTTTTCAAAATACCCAAGTGGAGATCTGATTTAACTAAGAAAACTATGCTATAGGACATGGAAACTAATCTTTACTTTAATTGATACGAAGATTAAGCTCCTGTAAGTTTATAGCCTTCAGCTACAGCTCTACCAATAAACCATGAAATTATTTAAAATGAAATACCTAAACTTAAAATTCCAGAGCCTTACTTGCTATTTTAAAACATTTTAAAAGAATGTCTTACAAATAAGATAGAAAAGGTATTTTTAGAGTCTGCTACACATTTAATAGAGAACTTATACAGTTAATTTGAGCTTAAAGAGCATTTCAATCTTGTACAGTAGCTTTACCTCATGCAAGATGGAGAACATCTTTATCCCTTTCTACAACAGATCTTTAAAAAACTGGATAATAATGAGCCTTTAAACCATGTATACGAGGTAAACAGCATCTTTTACGAGCATTTTACAGCTGAGTTGAAAAGTGATAAACTTAAGTTATTTCCTGCATCTTTACTACCCTACAAGGCTAAAAATTATAACTTACAAGATATAATAGAATTTGGAATGACCTAACTTCCCAGTGAGCCTTAAAAGATTTAAGCAACTGATCGTTTAAAGCTGAATTTCAACCCTGAATTTCCTATTAATATAATATTCGATAAATCAGTGATCTAAAAGTACCAAATTATTTTCAATAAGCTTATACATGTAAAAAGAGCTATATAATGTGCAAGACATACTGACTTAAAAGACCTATAGCCCCGTGATGCCCATGAATTCATATTATTCAGAAAAGAGATAATCCATTTCACTAACTGCTTAGAAGAGTACTTAATGCAAAATATTTTCAATTCATCAACATTAAAGTTTAATCAATCCCTTCATAAAGTTAAAACATTAGAGGATCTAAGACATAAACACAACTTTTATCTGCAAAAAATACTTGATAGAAGCTTTTAAAGTGAAAAAACAAAGCCACCAAACTTAGCAGTTACTAATATTCTAGACTGTGCAGTTAAATTTCGTCAAGCAATACTGAAAATCGGGGATTAAGACCAAGATGATCCTCAGTATGAAGTTAACTACTAGGTCTTAATATAAGAGCTAAGAGAAATCAAAATGAGATTCTAAAACGCAAATCGCTTTTTACTACAAATCCTACAAAAATTCGCAAAAACCAAGTCCCATACTCATTACCTAGCAGCTTATCAAGCCCTCAACTTCAACGAGTTTTACCATAGTGATAATAAATCATTTTATTAATGCAGCTTAACAATCTTCCATTTTTATATTCCATAACTTTAAAATTTCAAAAATTTAAAATGAAAACTAAGCTACCCTAAGGAGTATCGCGGAAATTCTTAACTTCTGTACATAACCCAAATTCTCGTCGACTGGCAAAACAGGCGAAGTGTAGAAGGCGGAAATCCTCGGAATAACTTAGATTCCTGCTGCAGGAATTCATTGAAAACCCGAATTGGAGTAAGGAAGTAATGAGTGAGCTGGCGCTTAAGACAGGGCTAAGTGAGGCTTAGGTCTATAAGTGGGGGTGGGATTAGAAGAAAAAAGAGCAGTTTTAAAAGGTAAAAGTTGCAAGTGCGCCTTCTATACAGGATCTGTTTGGAACAGTTGATAAGGTTTAAAAATTACCGGAAGTAGTGCGGGGTAGGAGAGACTTTCGATTTTGCTGCAACGAGACAATGGTGCCCAGTGGGCTGGATTATGATCTTTATGTAATTTAAAGCTCGTATAAATCTGAAGTGAAGTTACTGTATCAAGTACTTTTAGACAGAAGTGGACTATAGTATATGTAAAATCCATAAGGACTTATTTTGTAATATGGTAGGTAAGTTTACTTTGTATGGAGGAATTTTTGTAGTGACATACGGAGCTTACCGCTTTATATACAGAAACTGGGGAAGGGAAAAGTATTTGTAAAGTGCTAAGCAAGAAACTGTATCATTTGAGCCTATTGATTAGAAACTACAGTAATTCATACTATCTCTTACAGCCCTGCAGTTATCAGAGGCTATTAAAAGTAGAAAAGTAACAAGTGTATAAGCCGTAAAGGCCTATATAACTTAAATCTTAGAATTCCCAGATACCTACAACCTGATATGTGACACAAATTTCCATTAAGCAATTGCAAAGGCTGAGAAATGTGACTTATTACAGTAAAACTTCCCGGATAAATGCAAAAGACTACACGGTGTTCCAATTTCCATCAAAAGCTCCCTTCCATACAAAGATTTAGTTCAAGGCTCAGTCGAGGGATTGTCTCTTCCAAAGTATAAAAAATCGACAGTGTATGTCAAAATGTTGTAAAAGCAAGGAGCCATAGTACTGATTACTGGAACAGTACCAGATCCCCTGTACTAGATAGAAGGAGTGAATTAAATTACAGGAGTAGCTTTGAATCCTTGGGATAAAACCAGAACTACAGGAGGCAGCTCAGCGGGAGATGGAGGCATAATAGCTGCTGGGCTTGCAGTATTGAGTATAGGAAGTGATGTTGCTGGGTCTATTAAAATCCCTTGTGCTTTCAATGGAATTTACGGGTTCAGAAGTACTCCGCATAGAATGCCATATGATAAAACGTTGTTTGATAATATGAACAGAATCAGCTTGTTGGATGAGGCTATGAAGTCAGTTGTTGGGCCTATGGGAAAAAGCGTTGATGATTTAGTAGCTGTTGTTGATATTTGGATGTAAGGAAGCTTCAGATGGTAGAAATTCGGTAATTTGAGAAATGTTAGAATTGGATTAATGGTTACTGATGGAGTTTTTCACCCTTGTGATGCTGTGTAGGGCACTGTAAGAGATGTTGGAGAGAGGTTATAATCATTAGGGTTTTCAGTACAGGAAATCTAGATTGAGGAGTGGTAGGAGGGAATTGATATTTGTCACAGACTTATGAAAGGAATTGGTGTAGATCCTAGTGTACATTTTGCGTTTTAAGAGAAGTCGTGGATATTTCAACTTCCCTTTGCGAGGTAGTTGTACAATTTTGTAAAGGTTATAAGAAAGTAGTACAGAGAAATGAAAGTGGCAAATATTCCCACTCCTAATGCTGCGGAATTTATAGAGCTGATAAATCTAGCAAGGGAACTAAGGAAAAAAGTGTTGGATAGATTATAGGGAATATAGGTGATTATTTGCCCTGTTTATCCTTTTCCGGCTGTTTTACATAATCATACTGCTGGAGTTTTTGCTCCTATGAATAATTGAACGATTTTTTGGAATTTAATGCAGTACCCGGCTGGTGTTGTGCCAATAAGACTTGTTAGTTAGAATGAATGTTATTATAAGAGTAAAATCAAAGATTGGTATACTAGACTGGGAGAATAAACTATGAAGGAAAGTTAAGGACTACCTATATGTGTATAGGTTGTTGGAAGAGAGGGGAATGATGAAAAGACCTTAGGGATTATGAAGATTATAGAAGAGGAGTTTCCTTGGAATAATTTTAATGTTATGTATTAGTTTATTTAATCTAATTAAAGGCTTGTTAATCAATATCTAGAAACGTAGAATATTAAGAATATAAGCCTTTATAAAACATTTTGCTTAAATTAACTGCTTGCAGATTTATTTATAGTAATATTCGGGGAAATAAGTATCATAATCCATACTTTACACCTGTGAAGCGTTATCACTATGTATTAGCTTATTTATACCATTTTATTAATAAACACGCAATTAATCCATATATTTCTCTCTATACACACAACTCATCATACATTTAATGCATCAGTCATTTTTATAAATATAGTTTAATTGTTGTCGACAATATGGTAATTAGATCAGCCATTCTCCTTTGTTTCATTGAAGCCATTTCAGGAATTAGTATTTTAACTCTATGCATAGTAAATTGCAAAAATAGCAATTATAAAAATTACCCAGGAAGTCTGATTAATATAATCACATGAGATCTATTTCTAACTAATATGTATGGACTACTTTTTTACTCAGGATTATCCTCCTATGACGAAGTCCTTTGCGTACTTATAGACTTTTTCCTTTACGACATAACCTTAGGAATTTGACTAGGATTTGCCCTACTTTTAAGCCTGGAGTTCTTCTTAAAAAACATAAAATTAATATACATAGTAAACAGATTTCGACGAATACTCCTACAGGCAATCATGATCATTATCAGCATCGGTACTCCAGCTATTCTATTAATAGCATTAGACTGAGATTAACTGAAAAATGAATGTCCTAGGAAGTTCTTAGCATCAAGGTTATCAGATTCCCTCAATTACATAGTGCTAGGAGTAAGATGCTTAATTTTAGTACTTTCTCTCATGAATGTTTACTTAGTATGATGGAGGGCTAAAAGTAAGAATAAGAATTTGATTCTATACATTGTAATTTTAGTCATTATCAGCCAGTTAGTAATCTATGCGTAATTCATAGTGCAGTAAAACTATGCTAATTCAATAATCGGGGAGGTTATATATGATATCACAGAAATTATAGATGCAAGTAAAAACTTTGTATTTTTTCTGCTTTTATCCTCAGATAAGCTGGTTCGTGGGTAAATTATTTGTTTTATTAAATGCAAGAAACCTCTGTAAAAGAGTATTATTGAATCAAGAGCTTGCTTATTAGAATAATACCAGAATGATCTGGATTAACAGGCTATTATGCAGGTTAGAAAAGCATTAAGATATTTATTCATGCAAAAACTGTCAAAGTAAAAGGTTAATAAAAAATAAACCCTGCATACTTTTAATGATATTGACATGGATCTACAGTTTGATAGTATTGAACAAATTTTATAGAGTGAGATGAGCAATTCATCAGATACTATGAATTTTAGTATGGTTGAATATTATAAATCGTTGTTTAAAGACATAAGAGCTAATTGTAATTTTGATACAACTTAATTCTCCAAAATGCTGTAAAGCAAAGGGTTCTTAGAGAACATATAGCAAATCTCAGAAGGAGGCAAAAGTGGAGCTTTTATTTTCATAACTCCAGATAAAAAGTATATAATAAAGCTAATGGTACGATAGGAAATAAGCCTACTTAGATGCAGTGTAATGAGAGGGTATTATAAAAGGGTTATGAGTTTTAAAGGAAGTTTAATGGGAAGAGTTTTAGGCATTTATTATCTATCAACCATAGGATAGCATTTTATTCTCATGGAAAACATAATAGGTGATTAATAAGACGTGTAAATCTACGATCTAAAAGGAAGCAGTTATAATCGTTATGTAAAAGGCGGGTAGATTTTAAAAGACATGAATTGACTGGAATTGAATAAATCAATAACTTTAAAGGAATGTAAGAGATAAAAGGTAATAAAGCGTCTTAGAAGTGATGTACGATTTTTCAGGAAAAGTAGAGTTATGGATTACTCTCTATTAGTTGTAATAGGGTAATAGTAATTATGGAACAATAGATACTAATTTTAAGATAGAGAGAACCCTAATATATTTTACAGTATAGGCATAATTGACTACCTCTAAGAATACAATGCAGAACGCTAATTTCAAAGTGGATTTCAAAAAATGCTAAAAAAGAAAAACATTTCATGTGTAAAGCCAACTAGATACTCAGAGAGATTTTTACAATTTATAGAATCAGTTTTTAAATAATCTTACTTACTAATTACACCCTTATGATAGCTGCTACATTTTTAGCATTTATTCGGCAACTTTCTATATGGTTGCTCATGCTTACAATACATGCATACCATTCTGTCTGCATATTGCCACTAGTGCTGTTCTTCCATATCATGGCATTTGTTGCAACAATAGTAGTTATAGCAGCATGGAGGTACCATTCAGTATGTCAAATTAGAGAAGGAAGGACATTCGTAAGGAATTTTACTGGCTTGGCTTTGCACTTTTCCAAAATATTAAATATTTTCGGCTAGTTCTTCAGTATTGCTTGTAAAGTCTAAATTAAACTTCTTTGTAGGCAAATCAGGAATTTAATATTTCATGAGTTTTTAAGCGTTTTCAATATCATCTTCTTAAATATCATTGATTTAGCTTTAATTTTCCTCAATTGATTTCTTTATTTCTTATAATTACTCCATTACTTTATTAAAAGGCGCTAAGAACTCATCAGTAATTTCATTTATCTCTTATTCTATTACTTATTATCTAGCAATTAATTAAGCATGCATACTTTCAAAGGTATCCTAAACCTTTGCTATCAATTTTTACTTCAACTGCTCAGTACTAGCAACTGTTTTACCAACTTCCTCTATGCCATCATTACAGTCTTTGAATTAAGTTTACAAATTATCTTAAAGAGCTTGTACTCTTTCCTACGGCTTAAGCTTTAGATAGTCAATAGTGCTCTTCATTGTAGTAATTTACTCGATTAAATCTAAGATTTGATAGTTTATACCAATACTTTCAATCTGTCTTTTATCATCACTTCTGTCTATAGGACATTGTATTATACCATTCCTACGACGTAAGTCAGAAGCACATTATTTACATAAACTATGCCCACATATTAGAACTAAAGGGGAGTGCTCCTATCTATCGTAGTATTCCTGACAAATTATGCATTCCATTTTAATTTAATTTTTACCTTAGAATTTCTGTAGAGAAGCTTTCAATGTTGAAGTTTTTCAGGTTCTTGTAGTCTGAGTAGTAAATTGTTTTGTTGCCGTATATAGGATTAGACATTAATTAGTAGTTTAATGGGATATTCTATTCCTTTATCAGAACACCGTTTTAGTATAAACGCGCGGATTGTTATAAGACATGTATCAGAACTTCATCTGGGAGTATAATTATTGCAGAGAATCTAGAAATTGATTACTGTAAGTGAAATTATAGTTATCTATATGAGTTCCTTTGCACATTGTATATATAGACTATATGGTGGGTTTAGTCATTAACTGTTCCTGGGGATAAATAAATCTCGTCTTAATGTAAAAATGTACTAAAACTATGCATAGGAACTGGCAGATCTTATATTTATAGTCATCTTCCCCTTGTGTATTTGTAGCATGTTGAAAGGGAAGATTATGTATGCTACGAAAATCCACCAAAAATGAACACATCGGTGCCATATACGGCTAATCCCGGGTAAAATCTATCAGCGTCTTCAGAGGGTCTAGAAATTCCGAAAAGCTTTTATTAATTTGATAAAATTTGATACTTACCTCCTCCTACTATAAAAAGGTCTCCATTATCTTTTTGTATACATACTGATCCTATTTGTTAGACTAGCTATTATTTCTATACTTGCTATTCACTGTTTTCAATAGGAGAGTATATTATTACACAATTACTATCGAAATCATAGTATTTTACAACTTCTACAAAAAGATCTGGGACTTTATTATAGCATTCTTGTAGCAGTTGGTTAAATCATGGCTCGTTTATTTCTGGTATTTCTTGATTTTCTACTCCTACTTATATGATTTAGGGCTGAGAGTGTTCAGCAACTGGAGCTTATTATACGGGTTGTATACTATTTTAAGGGTTCTTTTAGCTTATCTGTTCTATTAATTCAATTAATTATCAATTCACACCAATTTAATCAAGTTTTCTTTAATCGATTTGTCTATCAATAGGACACTCTATTCAATTTCAGCGTTAGTATATTTGAGTAAGGCATTATTTGCATATTGTATGACCACAGATTAAAACTAAGGGCTATTAAGTCGTTCTATTGTAGTATTCTAAACAGATTGAGCATTCCATTTTATCGGGGTAGCTGATTTTAATAAATTTGATTACATACCCAATAGAAAAATAAGTTTTTATATAGTATATGGGGATATTTTATGTGGTAAGTAAGCACTCAGCTGGATTATTAAGATTTGAATACTTTCTTAATCAACTCAATTATTTATAATTTTAGTTAATTAAACCAATACACAGTACAAACATAATATTTAAAATATGTTAACTTTACAGTATATAACTACCTTATGTATAAATTCCAAAACTTTATCAAATCCCTAATTTAAATATGCAAGTTGACCTACAACCATTTGAAATATAAGATCTAGCAGAGTGTACAGGGCCTCCAACATAACAAATTTTTGGACATATAAATAGGCCTCAAGATCCAGATATTCGAAGTCTCTTCGAATGGGAGGAGGAAGAAGACAAAAAGGTAATTATTAGAAATAGAAACAACTAATGGGCAACTGAGTACAACGACTCATACAAAGGATTCATTTTAAGACCAATACAACAATCTGATCCTACAATTTAAGAACAGCCTTAAAATCAACTTGAAGAACAATAAAAGCCAATTAATAATCAATACAATCAACCTTAACACAAAGGATTAAAAATACCATAAGCAAACATTAACTAAGTACAAAATCCAGTAAAAGTGCCATAACAACAGACTACTCAATCAAATCAAAGTAAATAACAAACACAATAAGAAACCAAAACAACCTAAGGAAGTCAGTAAAACACTGTCAGATCATAACCCAAAAAGTAGTTAAAGAAATCACTAACTTTAAAAGAACTTAATTCTAAGAAAAAAGTGACCAAAAGACGTAAAAATAGAATCAATCATTTTCACCAGACAACAAGATGACTTCCTAATTCAGCCTTTACTAGTTATTATGGTAAACCAGCATTTGCAAACTACGGAATTGGCAACACCAAACCAGTTGTAGGCGGATTTCTATACGGGGATTATCTACTTTCCCACAACGTTTAACCCCATGAAGCCAGAAACAATCCTTAATATACACAAGTCTACTAAAATGCTGAAAAAAAGTCATTGACTAAGAGACCAAGGCAACCTGAGCCTCCAAGAAAATGCAAGGAAGAATTTAGGCTAAATTAAGCCCAAGTTGTAAAATTAAACAAGAGAAATCCAATTCTACCCAAATCTAGAAAATTCCCCTCACGCGATATAGTCAAACCTAATCTTATAAAGACTAAAAGATTTGCTAGTGTATAAGGAAGTGAGAAAGATGAGTAAGAGTCTTAGGATTTTTAATTTACATAGGAAACCTAGCAGCCTACTACAGAGGTGAAATTTATGACTAACTCGCAAAGTTAGTCTGTATCTAAGGCTAAATAATTAGGCAGAAAACTAGTAGAAAGGTAAATACAGGAACAACCTTTGAAATGAGATGCATATGACGAGGAGAACTCTTAATACAGTGAATAATAACTAGAAATTGAATAACCTTTACCTGAATAATAAGAGCTTGCTTAGAGTCCTTCTAACAATATAATTCCTTATCAAAGCAACACGTAATATAACACTACGTATTAATTAATGTCAAGACACTTACCCCAGTAATAATCACCAACTATGCCTAATACCTAGTAATACTGTTATGATTGTTATCAAGACCAGCCATTGGGCCCTTAGGAACTTAACCCAAAGCTTTACAAATTTAGCTCACCCCAAACATTAAGCACTGTTCCTTCCGCAGGGATGTTATCATGCAAAAGTCCTTCAGCTTACTCAGTCATGTTCTATGATAAAGAGTATATTTAGTTAAGTATTTTTGATTTATGATAAAATTAAACAATCAACTAAAAACAATGATTAATATTCTTTAGCATTTGATATTACTTCCAGTAGGTTTTCATCCATTTGGGTTGGCTTAGTAAGCTTTCCTTTGTTAAAGCTTCCGATGTAAGTATTTCCTTAGTTATCAGCTAGCTCTCCTCGACCATTAGCTAATCCATTGTCCCAGATTCCTTAGTAAAATCCTCCTTCATTCATCATCAGTTTTCCTTGCCCGAAGAATAAATTGTCCTTAAACTTTCCCCTATACTCAAAAATAGGAGTCATTAGAACTCCTTCGCCAGTTTTTAAACCTTCGATAAAATCTCCTCTGTACATTGATCCATCCTTGTATCTAAGTAAGCCTTATCCATTAAACTTTCCCTCCTTGAAGTAACCTTTGTATTCTTGGTATACAGAATCCTACTCAAAGTACATTTTGCCCTTACCGTCTATTTGATCTTTGTATCAATAACCTATAAACACTCTTCCATTAAAAAACTCTATTTTTCCTTTACCATTTCTCTAACCTTTCTTACAACTTCCCTGATACTTTCCTTCTTCTGGTATATTCATAGTAACCTCTCCATTAGCTTTTCCTTGTTAAAACTCGCCTTATACTTTTAAGCCATTAGCATATTTTTACTTTCCTTAGCCATGAGGGAGATTATTATAAAATTCTCCTTTGTAAGTATATTCTGCAGTTTTTAGCTTGGCTATACCTTCTATTATATTGTCTTTAAAGAATCCTTTGATTAGGGTCATATCAGTATACTATAGCACTCCTTTTCCACTTTACTTACCATTTGCTCATTCCCCTTTTCTTATAGTTCCATCATTCTCTTAAATTACTCCCTAGCCTTTAAACAACCCCTGAGAGAAAAACCCAGTGTATATTTCTCCAGTGCTAAACTCAAATTTACCGTTGACTAATTCTCCATCTTAAATCTTCCCTGTGAATAAAGAGTTATCATTAAACTTGTATTTACCATAGCCATTTGGTTTACCATTATTCCACTCCCCTTTATACTCTAAATTATTGAACACCAGAACTCCAAATCCTTTCCTTTTACCTCTTGTGAAAGATCCCTCGAATTATTCCCCTGTTTTAAACGTCATAACGCCTTATCCATTTCTGTAACCAGCTTTAAATTCTCCTTTATAACATGAGCCATCAGAGTAAACATAATTTTTGGTCTTTCTTAGCTCCGCAAAGTAAAAGGTGCAATTTTGCTCAGAATGTATAATTGATTTAACAATGTGCCTTTATAGTACATTTTAGCTTCAACTTTGTACATCGACAAATTTGCCTTTATATATATCAGGATTTTACTCTACAGGACTTAAAGGCCATAATGAAATCTCTGACCTCTCTTAACCTATCTCAATCTCCAATCTATCCATAAGCTTTTTCCAATTAATCTTCCTAATAAGAGTTTAATCTAGCCTCATGTTTTGCTCTAAATAACTTAAGACCTTTTCTTCAAATACATCTCACCGAACAAAATCCTTTTTTGTTATGTTTTTATACCAAAAGGCCTCAGCAATACCAATGGCTTGGTTACGATTGGTAAATCTTGTAGTTACATTATCAATTCCCCTTTAAGCTATTCTTAGTACATCTTTTAGCACATTATCCGCCATATGTACATCAAAATTACTTTCTACTCTATTACTAGCCTTTTTATACTTAGAAGAATGCTGGATAAACATAACATCTAAAAACTTGCAAACTTACTCTAATAAGTCTAGTTTATTCCTACCAACACTGACAAACTGCAGAAATGCTAAATCTTTGTAATCTCCGAATATAGAGATAACTTTTTCTTCACTTTATATAATCTCTGATTTGTTATGCTTTTTCTTTTTCTTTTTTAATAGATTTTTGTATGATAGATTGAATCTTAAAGGACTCAAAGAATTCTTAACTCAAATGTCTGGAAGTTTTACTTGTTTTATGATATTTGATCTATTAATAGGAGTAAAATCTTCTTTGATAGTGCATAACTACCTCCTTACCCTAAAATTCATTTTTATATTCAGAAGTTTTTAAAATGTGGAACTACTTTTCTGTTTATCTCTTTTATGCTGACTCTAGGCTCTTTGCTGAACTCCTCTAAGCTGCTATTAGAGAAAACGCTGTCTCATCTAGGACCCTATTTCTAACCCCCCCTTTGTTCTTAATTATCTCCCTGATTAAAGAAGAATTGTGGCAAAACCATCATATCATCTATTTGATTACTTTCTAGCTATGCAGCTAGGTTTAATTTAGGTGTAGATTGAGCACTTGAGCTAAATTCCTCCATTAATGATTGTTTAGAGTCGATAGATGTTAAAGAAGACGTTTTTCTAGTACTTTTTGCGTTTTTTATCAAAGTCCTTAGTTTACGCATGTATTCAAGCTGTTATAGGGAAACAGTTGGAGGTTTTTCCTTTACAGGCATACTGATTTCTGGTATATTTTCCATACTTCCAGTATTACTCTCCTCGATTTCTTCTATGAAAGAAAAATTCAGTACTTTTTCCCTGTTTCCTCCTAAATCGAATAATCTAGTATTCTAACTTTCTTCTACCATCTCCTCTTAATTATTCTCCTACTAGCCTATCATCTCATGAAAATACCTAATTAACGAAATCAACAACTAACAGATTTTCTCTAACTCAAGATAATTAAACTTAACATCAAACTAAGAGTACATCTAAAGTCTCTGAACACTTTTAATAGAATTAAATTCCTTCAAAATTCCACTATTTAGCATTTCTGACAGTTCAAATTACAATTAACTCATATTCTTACTATTAATTTATAACTACATATCATGAGCTCCTCCCGTACCCCCTGTATTTGCTTGTCCATTCAGCATAAAATTCAAAATTTCCTTAGTGTATCTCAACCTCTTGCTCATTTCTTAGTCCTTGCTTTCCATTGCCCTTGATAACGGCATGGTGTTTCTTTCTTGCCTCTTGTTTACATATGTAACCATTCTAGACTCACTTGATAGAATTATTTCGGTGTGATCCTAAAAACTTACTTGTACTACTTTGTTAGAAAGTCTAAAAAGAATTGCCCGTCTAGTCCTCATCCACTTTTTTACATATGGAGGAGGGTTCATAGTACTGAAATTACTTTCTTCCTAGCTTACAGTAGTCAGGTTATCAGTGTCTAGGTATGATCTAAAGTGCTGTAGTAATGTAATCTTTTTATGGATTTCTTTAGGGTAGCTTTAAATGCCAAACTGCTGCACAACATCCTACTTCTCAGGATTTCTTTCCATATAGTAGAAATAACTGGACCCTGGTTCTATTAGTATTTTTGTGGAATCATTAAAGAACACTCCTGCTGACCCATTTGAAAGAATGTACCCGATTCCATACTTACTGCTGTAATCTACCCACTTTTTAACTCATACTTCTGATTTTTGACTAACTCCTTCTAAATTAACATCAGAATCGGCCTTTTTCATCGTTTATTTTGACTAGGGGCGCTGGGAATAAGCTAATTACTGTCTTCTAGACGCAGATTACCTTAAAGATACCGGAACAGTATCAGAGCTGGGCTGTTCCACGGTGTTTCTAGAATTCCCGATAAACTGTTTCATATAAGTTTCACTGGGAGGAACAGCAAGAGTACTGACTGGCAGTAGCTTAGGAATAGAGTACCCCATGTGGAAAAACTCATGCTCAAGAATCTAATCAAGTCCTGGCCTTCTAGTAGGGTCTGATCTTAGTATCTGAGTAATAAGACTAATGGACTCCTCTGATAATTTTACATGGTCAGGAAAGGAGTATGCATTCATCCTTATACGATTATACGTAGTCTTGACATCCTGTGTTTCAAAAGGCGGCTTTCCTACGAGTAGTGTGTACATTATCACACCTAGTGATCAGATATCAACTTCATAAGAGTGTCCGACTTTCCCATCTAAGATTTCCGGTGCTATGTAATTCGGAGTCCCGCATATAGTCTTACGCTTTTGGGAATCAAACTCTAGCTTAGCAGCTAGTCCAAAGTCCCCTATTTTTATCTCCAGTTTGTCATTGAGAAACAGATTTCCTATCTTCATATCTCTGTGAATTACCTTATGTTAGTGCAGGTACTTCAGCCCGGTAATAAACTAGATCATATAGCATTAAACCTCTAGCTCAGTAAGCCTTTTACGCCTTCTCAGCAGCTCACTCATTGACTAATTTGTACACATTTCCAGCAACATATATACATTGTCACTGTCTTCGAAAAAATGTTCAAATTTTACCACGTTTGAATGGCTCAAGGATCTATGTATTT
This sequence comes from Condylostoma magnum, assembly GCA_920105805.1. Taxonomy (NCBI): domain Eukaryota; phylum Ciliophora; class Heterotrichea; order Heterotrichida; family Condylostomatidae; genus Condylostoma; species Condylostoma magnum. The sequence goes on from CAKKTI010000134.1 coordinate 27,055, forward strand.
TTATTTCAGACATTAGTTTTTGCTTGGCCCGCGATCTTGTAAGAGTTGATTTGGCTACCACCTTGGCTGCATATATTTTTCTTGTATCGTGCGCAAGAAATTCGTAGCATCTGGCAAAACCACCCTTTCCTATGAATTTTCCTTTGTTATAGCGCCGGATTTAAACTTCCCCATTCGGCTTTACTATATGCTCCTCTATTATGGTCTCTGTATTAGACTCCCGAGATCTGCGCAGGGTATTTCTAGATGAGGTTGACATTTAATAATATTAACGAAATTTGGAGGGGAAGGTAAGAATAAAATTAATTGTGTAGAAAGTGGTACTAATTATATGGGTTCTTAAGCATTGTAATGACTCGAATCTCATTGTTATAGTTGGTTTTGAATTTTGTAAGGAAGTTGATTGATAGGAGAAATGATGTGAGAGATAGAATTGACATGAGTAGTTGGTATTGAAAGGAGTTTCAGGTTACATCATCTAAAGTGTCTAGGAATTATTACTCGTAAAGCTCTGTGGAATGATTAATACAGTTGAATAAACTTTGCTATTGTTTCAGTACATAGTTTAATTTGGTTTTGGAGAACAGAATGAAAGAGCTGTGCTTTATTAAATCAGAGAATTCAATTATAGCAGCATTAAGTCCATAGTGGTTTATATTATCTTATGTGCATTGTGAGAACATTATTTCTATTTGCTCGCTTTATTATGTAAGCTAATTTAAGTTTAATATTAGATTATGTTGTACTTGCTTGAATTAGTTTATTTACCTCATAAGTATTTCATTTGTATCATAAGCAAACTATTAGCTAGGGATTATCTCATGAATACTATATTAAGTATCTATTAGTTGATGCTCTATCAACCAAAAAAGAGATAAATCAGATATTAATTCTCTATAACTAGCCTAGTTTATAGTTTGAGAACTGTTATCAATAATTTTATCTATTGAATCCATCTTATTTTATTAAATCAAAGTCCCACCTATTATCTAGATAGCAAGTAACGCTGAAAAGGTAAGTATAAAGGCTTTCATGAATTTATTCATAGTATATTTGTTTATTGCTTTACTTTTCTTAGTTTATTAGTGTTCGTAGTTTGGGTTATCTTAATTCATGGGAAATCTAAAGCTTTCCTAATTCAAAATCTTATTATATCATTCTTTCCGGCTTTTATTCAAGGAGAATATACCTTTTATCACAATTAACAATACAATAAGAATAATCCCATTTGATGATATTATAGATACATATAAGTACACATCTAAAAAGCTTTTGATGCTAATTTAGGCATATTCAATACACAATGAAATTAAGTCTTCTATGGCTTATAGGGCTTTATCTGGAGAATTATAATAAACAAATCTTATTGCTTCACTATCAGATTCTTGATGATTATGTGCTATGAGTTATTATACATTTCAAGATAGTTTTCAATAGTAGTCTATTATGCTAATCCTCTCCAGCTTATACTCTTATTGTATTGGAGTAGAAACTATGCATTATTACTGCTTAAGAAAATCTTTAAGAGGACTTGAATTAATTTACTGTACTAGATCTGTAAGTTCATATGCAGTTTCTTCAAACTGCTATTAACTTTCTTTCAAGCATATTTGTATTGCTTGAATGTCCATGATCTGGTATTCTGTTTAATAAAGCAATAAAGATTTTGTACAAATTGCAGATTTACCTAGATAGTACCTTGCTAGGCCTAATTTGTTCATTTCTTCAATTAAAGTAATTAATTAAGACTCTGTGCTTTAAAGAAAATAATATTAGGCAAATATAATCAGACAGGGTAATGAAAATAGGACCAGAGTAATAATATAAAGGACTCTTAAAGTTCTTGCAGTATTTATCATGTTTTATTCTCTTGTATATGCTCTTTGAGTAGATGAATAAGTTTCTAATTAGGAATTGGTTTATAAGTTATAATGCTTCGTTTAACCATGTTCCTCTTATTATTTATTGTTCTATGGTTTATGTCGTTTAATTTCTTTTTTATATCATCTTTTATCTACTATTACTATTAAGTCTAAATAAGTAAATTTTCCAAACAGTTTTCTTTTTACTTTCAAAGTTTATAGTTTATTATTCTCTATTAGTTGAATATTATTATTCAGGCTATCTTAACTCCATTCTTTTAATTATTACGAGTTTTTTATATTCTCAAAAGATTTACTCTGTTTATGTATTACATGATTTAATATTTCCTTTTGAACACTTGAAATGACTCCGAATTACTTATATTTGTAATCTTTTTTTATTTTGACCAATGCATAGATTTGCCCTGATCTATAATCTGTTAGAATCTCTATAGAAATTAATACAAATATAAGATAATTTTCCCTACTTTAAATCAATAATCTTTATTCTTAGTCTAAGTTCGCTAAATGCAGTTTTAAAAGGGATTTTCAATTTTAGAACGGTCATACACTAGATTTTAACTCCTCATAGATTATATCTTAAAACTTCTTACCTATTAAGTCTTTTTAGTTGAACTTCAACAACTATGAGTTCTAAGTGAATACTATTCTATTAAAATTGTTTCTGCATAAATCTACTAAAATTTGTGCTTATTTATTTCTATTTGTAGCTTAAACGTATCAAAGATTTTATATATCGAAACTTGCTATTAATTTTAATGCATTTTCTACTTTTAACTGTAATTCATAATCACACTGCTTGGCATTTAAAATTTGCTTTATGATTCAGGCTGTCTTATTAACTTCTTTAATAAATTGATTAGAAATAGCTTGCATACTTTTAACTTAATTTTCCTTATCTTAAACTAAATTTTCTAATTTATCGAATAGCATCTTTATTCTTTTTGTTTGAGTTTTTAATTTAATAGATAAGTGATATAAATCTATATAATAATAACTACTTTATTATTCATTACCTTAAAGTCGCTTTAGTTCCTAGATAGCAAATTAAAGATCTATTTATTATTGCATATTAAGCTTTAACTATTAAATAATATGAATGCACTTCTATGTTTCTTTTATTTATCCACTTTTAATAAATGATCTTAGTGATATAAATACTTTATCATATGCTTCTTATTATTATGATCTATTATCTACATTGATTTCTTTGATATAATTTAGAGATTAACTGACCCTTGAAATTTTATTACTATAACTTTGGTTTTAATAAACTACAGCTAGGTAAGCTATAGGAAATATGACGAATAAGAAAGGAATTATAACTAATTTCAGATCATCAAATATAAAGAAGCTAAAAAGTCCTAAAACTCCGAATGTGAGTAGAATAACTCCCTTTATAGTCTAAAAAGTGTTAAATTTGTTATTTTAGAATAATTAAAATGTCATTTAAAAGTATAGTATCAGTAGTCCAGTTAATGATAAACCCATTAAGTTTAAATATAAGTGATTAATCTTATTAGCAACAACTACAAAACAACTTAGTAAAGGATATGTAATAGTTGACCATATAAATCTATTATAATTCTATACAGAAATAAAGCTATCATAGTATAGTAAAGTTGGAGTCTATACTGTATACATATAAAATTTAGATATCTATATAAGCAAAGTTGCTGAAACAATAATCATTATTTTAGTTTCTAATTCTTATGTGTAAATATAGAAAATCAGGCTATTTAAAATAGGCTAGATATAGACTTTGTGCATCAAATAATTCATTAAATTACTTTTTCTGTTCGCCATTTAAATCAGTCTTTGCTTTCTGTTTAAATCTTGATTTATCTTTCCAATGTTTCAGAACGCATAAATTATGCAGATAAGGAAGTCTATGAGTAGGCCGATTACATTAAGAACGCATATTGTAAGAATAGTATTATCGAGATCTATACCTAAATTCATTATCATATATATTGGCGATGTTGCCAAAAATACGTAGTTTATAGCTTAATCAATCGCATAGTTATCAAACTTATAAACCTGTCATGGGTTTATCAATACCAGTAACTAGCAAGTTTATAATAATAGTATGACTTCTGTCAAATTTAAGGCTCCTTTTTTTAGTTCTAGCTAATACTATTTCTGTTCTTTGTAAAATCGAGATATTGCTTTAAAGAACTTCTTTAGTTTTTCTTCCATTGCACTATAAGATTGATCCATTTAAAGGAAATTATTTTTTAAAAGTAAAATTGGTAGAAGAAAGCCTTTGTTATTCGAAATTTGCATGATGATAGAAAATAATTTAAGTAGTCAAGTTGTACAAAATCAACAACATTAAATGGCTTAATTATTTCCATTGCACATTCGCTTTAGTATTAATGAAGCTCATATAATTTTATGAGCAGTGTCTCAGCTTAATAAACTGTAAAAAATACGAAAAAAATGGAATTGAAAAGGTTATTAAAAAAACTAACATAGAATAATAATTTTACATTCTATAAATTCAAGCATTTAATCCTAGTAAACTCATCTTTGAAATAAAGCTTATTTACAAGGATTGATTATATGTTATTTTTATAGATATTCTATTATATTCTCTTAATGGATTAAACTCAAATATAATCACAATTCTAGGGTATTCTTCAAATACAAAATTAATCAACATTTAAAATTCTATTAAATATGAGTGAGTTAAATATCTAAGGAGAAAATTTAGGGTAAAGTATTATTACACAGAGATAGAAGCAGAAGAAGACTTAAGTCTATAATCGATTTGATATAAATAAGCTAACACATCCAAATTTGGATAGAAATGAAAAATTTACTTACCTAAAATCCTTACTCAATCAATACTATGAAGAAACTTAAAACCCGAATAGAAAGCCACTCTTACTCATAAAATACTCAAAATAGTGAAAAAAGGTGTTATTTCAATCACTTGCTACTTTATTAAATGAAATTGTTTATACTAGAAACGAAGAAACATAACTGAGATTAGTTATTAAAGTTTTCAACTGATACTAGAACAAAACTTAGAACAAAAGATTAAACCCAGATTAAAATGCAAAGATAGTTGTATAATAGCCTCCTTAAACTAGTAAATTAGAGTCAAATTCTCCAGATGCAGAAAAATTATAAAACACTTAAATTTTAATAATCCCTGAAGGCCCCAAATTAATAGGAAGAAGAAAACCACTTCCAGCAAAGGTCTAAAAGCTCACAATTTGAAACTCTGTTGGTAATAGCCCGGAACAAGAAGACAGGATAAGCTAGAGATACTTTAACTCAAGGTAGAGAGAAATTAAAGAAATAAATGAAACGTAGTATTAAGTTGATTATTTAAAAAAGTGAGAATTTCAAAAAGCAAGATAGTACGAAGTTCTTCATTCTAAAATTGACAGAAATATGCTGAAATTTAAACATAGGAAATCTAATAGTGTTACTGAAAACTATCCATGCTAAGTTATAAACTTTTAGAAAAGACTTAGTGATTTGGGGTAACAGGTTAAGTTACCATTAAAACTTAAAAAGATTCGATAGATTAATAGAGATAAACTTGGAGTAGATGCTCAATCAAGAAAAGGAATGAAATTTATTGCAAGGGGATTATCAGCCCATAGTCAGTGTAATAGATAAAATAGAAGTATTGACTGAGGATCAATGTATTTCTAAGAAGCATAAAAATCAGATATTTATAAAGATTTGGTTAATGTGAAATCAAGATTATCACAAAGAGGAGTAAATTGTTCAATGAATATACTGAAGGATGGATTAGTATCGCCGAAAAGGTTGTATTTGTAGGTTTGATATAATAGTTAATAGATATTTTGTATACAATCGTTTTACTCTATAATACTAATATTAAACTGTTAGCTAACTCTTAATCAACAATAACTCACATACAACTTAAAACTAATATATTAAATTTACCAATAAGACAACATTTTAAAAACAATAAACCAAATTAACTAACCACTTTGAGAATTTTTTCTATATAAAACTTACCTCTCAAGCCTGATAGTTAAATTCCTCCCAGCAGTGCAAATTTTTTCGAATTTTTCAGTAACAAGTTCAAGTTACTTCACTAATTCCTCAGGATTAGGGCAATCTCTGAACTTGATTGTCTTAATACACGCATTCTAATATTAACTGATTAAAACTTACTTAGCTAGTGTATGCGCAGCATCAATTTCAATCAACGAGTCTCCCATGCATACCAGATTAGTAATGGTCCCAGTATCAAACTACTTAGTCATTTCTAAAAACGTCTGTACTTTCCACTAGTGATAGTTCCCAGGATACAGATGTTCATACTCACTCCTCGCTGAAATGATAGTAACGTTTTCTAATACTGGAACTACCCTTTAAATCCACAAACTTGAAGAATACTCAACCCATCCCTTCATGGCATTTGTAATAATGTAAGTATGCCCTAATCTAGTAGCCAAAGTGAGCAGATTGTACACAGCATCCTCTAGCTTACTTAGCTGTGCTTTTACTGTTTTACTCGTAATGTTCATACTATCTTCTCTCTAGTTGATAAAACTAGTGCATAAGAGGGTATCATCTCAGTCAAAAATGATGATTGACTGGGAAGTAGGAGGACGTTGGCTTGGAGGGAGCCAGTATCCCATTTTAGACATTTTTTAGAGGAATTGGCGACGAATTTCATCATTGGTCTTGGCTTATACGAAGTTTAGCTGGTATTGATCATTAGCTGCCATAGGCTCAACGCTTAGATTTTGAGAGTCCTGTTCTTCCTCCGGCTGAGGCCCCAGTCACTAAGGAGGCTTGAAATCTTATACTGTGTAATTCCTGTATCTTTGGAGGATGTTGGCTGCTGGGCCGACACCTACTCTTGTTAAGTAATTTCGTCTTATATCGCGCTAGTCGTCCTGGGCTTCTTCTAAATCGTCGGCTTAGTTATTAGAATTTTCTTCGGGAAGCTGAGTTGATTGCTTAGGACCCATTTTTATTTTAGAGCTGCTGATTGTGCTTCTAGAAAATAATTTAAGTCCTTTGTAGTTCCAGTTAAATGATTGAAGTTATTAATAAATTATATATACTCAGCTTGTTGAATAAGAGGTATATAGATTATTATACAGCAAGATGCCTTAATAATATGAATAAGAAAATCAATGGAAAATATATTAGATATCTCAGCTGAAAATCACTCAATTTAGACCCTCAGCTTCACTTGATATCGAACAACTGATTCTAACTCACTAACGTCAGCCCTTTTTCTGTACATTTAAATCTACTCCAACGTCTTTAAATGTTTTGGCTCCCCCTCCTCCAGATGAGAAGGCCCCATCCTTACTTGTAATAACTCTATGCTTGTTTTCCTTTATATCAAGTTTAGACTGCCTTAGCAACAAATCCCTATCAGCTTTATCCTTCCTAATCTTCTCTTCAATCTCTCTTTATCTTTCCCTCCTTGCCCTTTCTTACGGCGTCATCAATTACTCCTGTACTTCGATCTAAACCGCCTATAACATAATCAGTGCAATTTCTATATTTGATACATCATCAGATGAGAAAGTAAGTTATTCTCCTTGTTCCTAGAAGTCTAAAAACTATAAGAAGCTCAGCATCCCATTACACCCCAACAGCCTGGTTTGAATAGTTTAATTTGTGACTCTTATAGACCGATACTTTGACTCCTCTGGATGGCCTTGTATATTGGTAAGCATACGGCTCAGGATCTAAAAGGCCGCATCGGTTGCTTACGGGCCATTATCAGCTAGCATTTGCTATAGCCTAGCATGCACTTATTCATCAAACCCTCCTTCTACCATTTTAATAATTATTTAAAGGCTCCGGATTTCTCTGTTGTAAGTAGATTTGAGGGTTTTCTAGCTCAATTTTCCGCTCAAAGTCTTGATTAACTGCTTCTTGAACCCTTGAGTCAACTTTTCTGGCTTGTATGTTTACTCCTAGGTATATATCTATCAAAATTATTACAGAAAGTAGGCCGAAAATGATCATGATTGTTAGTATTATGTACCTGGGCACTATAAAGTTGTCTACTCTATCATCATCCTTTTCCTCCTCTTACTTGTGTGTAGGAGCAAAAGCGACTATAATAAAAGTGATTAAAGGTAGCAAAAGACCTATAAAGAAAAAAACAAGCCATATAGGAGTAGCCATCCCAATTATACATAAGATGACTCCTATAATAATAGCAATTATTACTAGAAAAACTCCAAGACCAACCCCAGCCACCTTTCCGTAGTTATCAGCTTCGATTTCCTCCTCCTCATCCTCTATTACATTTCCGTTTATATCTAGTCTAAGCTCAACGCTAAAAGTGATTTGATTAAAGATCCTACAGTCTCCATCATCAAATTAACAAGCTGATATATTACACTCTGTTTAACATACACCATCCCCTCTTTATTCCTGCACACATCCTGCCTGAGTGCACGCATCAACACAGTCCTGAAAATCATTGAAACATTCCTCAACGAGACATGCTTAGTTACAAATTCCATTATTCAGGTCAGAGTAATTACAGCCTTCTACACAAGGCTCACAGTCTTCACCGTCCCATTGACAATCTTAATTCAAACATGATTGATCACATGTTCCGTCGTTTATCATTGTCAGAAAGCAGTTTTCTGAGCAAGTATCACAGTCACCACCGTCATTGTTGCAGTCTTATGTTAGACAGCCAGGCTAGCATATTCCATCTCCAATGAACTAAGTAAGGCATTCTAATGCGCATTTTTCATCATCACAATCTGTTCCGTCAAAATTACACTAAGTATTAAAGCATGCAATATCACATACATTGTTATTCAAATCTGCTGCTTCACAACCGGCTGAACACTAGGCTTATACTAAAGGTTATAAAAGAATTATAATTACAAACATTTTTAAATAGTAGTGTTAATAATAGAGTTAATTAAAGATTGGGACTGAGATTCATATCCAGAGCCAAATATATTAAAGTGGTTGAGTAAGTGATAAAGATTGTAGATTTCTTTTCTAATTGAGAAGCCGTCAGGTATCGGAAAAGTTTCATTGTAGCCTGCATAGAAATCATTGGAGAATCCTCCAAAGAGCTCAGTGAACGCAATATCAGCTTCTCTGTCTCCGTAGTAAGCAGCAGGGTCGTATATAATTGGTAATCCGTCCTATGTAAAACTTGCATTTCCCCCCCACAAATCCCCATGCAGCAAAGATGGTTTAGGATTATGACTTGATAACACCTCATCAATCTTTTCCAGCAATCTTTCACTTCTATTGAATTTCTTTCCCTTTGACTGTGCTAAATTTAACTGAAACCCAATACGGTACTCAATAAAAAAGTCTTTTCAAGAATCACTTCATACATTAGGCTGAACAGAGGCCCCAATGGTATTTTACCTATGCCAGCCAAACTACTAGCTTCCTTCGTATTGATGAAATTAAGCTAATTACTGTCCCATTAATCTATAATCCCCTTATCTAGAAAAATCAATTCATTCCATTACAATAAAACTACTTCCATTTCCTTATCCTACAACATAAGGACTAGGCACCTTTATAGCCTATGCATTTTACATTTACTACAACCCTTCATACTCAGTTTCCAGCACTCATAGATTATCCACAGTATGTGTCTTTACAAAATAATTCTACCCCATTCCTTGTATCTTATAAGCCTAAGTGCCCCCACTCCCACTAATCCTTTGATAATTCTCAACTTTAAAACTGCAACCAATAACCTAAATCAACGCTTTTTCTATACTTTCCCACATTTTAATACTATTAACCTAACAACAACAGAAGAGTGATACCCCAGGTCAAAATCCTTCCAAACTCTTCATCCTCTCCACTATAGAACTTCACGATTCTTTCCCCTCTAGATTAAACTGCTCTATTATTTCCGTTTCCATCAGCAAAGTTTTAATTATCACTCCAATAATCGTTAACTAGATCCAATTGTTCTTAACTGATCTGCATAATTTACCTCCAGACCACCCAATTGTATCCCTCATCACATGGATAGTAGGTTAACGAGCCTTCATACATAAAGTAATTGCCAAGTATTTCAATATTATCAAAAGCATCCATTAAGTCGATTTCATACTCATCCCGCATTCCCTGTAGCATATCATGAGCAAACCCACTGGCTTGAAAAGCAACTTCGAAGCATACAGAAACAACTACTCTATCGTTCATATCCTCATTGTTATGGTGGAAAATCTGAACTTCCATATCACAGCGATTTCCGTCCAAAAGGTGCTCTGAGGGAGCCCTTACATCGAAATGCGTAGCTCTGTATAAAACCTCAGTATCATCCTTCTTATGCACTAACAAATCCCCTAGCTCACCTGTAAATCTATAGGTACTGTTGACATACTCGGCTTTTAAAGTTTGCTTTTTGTAGTCTAGTTCTAGTTCTTGATAGTCATCATCATCTTCAGTAATTGTAACAGACTCAGACGTTACTAGACTTAGCGGAGATTGATTATCACCTGTATAGCAAGCTCCGCCCCATTCAGCTCCGGAAGAAAGATAGCTTTAACAGTACACACTCGTAAGGAGTAATGAAAGTAATACCATTTTAAGTGTTAGTGAAACTGCCATAGTCATGTATATTTAACTAATGCGTGCATAATGGATAGTCATAGGTACTGTTTTTACTATATATGACAAAAACTTATTATAATCACTAAAATGGCCTAGCTTCCCTCAATCGCTGAACTTCCTCCATACCCTTTCTTTTCTCCTCCTCAATCATTCTTTAGTACTCGATTTCTGCCAGTTACGCCGCTCTTCTCTCATTCATCTCCTCCTACTGCTTCATTCTATTGATTTAATCCTTCTCTGAAATCTAGTACAACAAATCATACTGATGCTGTCTTTTATTCAAAGCTTTTGCTGCTCTTCTTTACTTATCCAGTTCATTTGCTCTCTTCAAGGCTTCCTCAATAGCTTATTTCTCCTGCAAACTTTTCAATCTTTCTTACTCCTTTATAGCATCCTGCTCATCCAGTGCTCGAGCTCTTGAGTTATACACATCTTCCATTAATCTTATCCTAGCGGCTTCCTGTGCATTCCATAAATCATCTGCTCTTTACTACTGTCTTAGTCTCTCAGCCTCAGCGAACTCCTCAATTCTCTTTTCCAACTCATCAGCTTAATTTGTCCTAAACGTCAAATTCTTCCTCAGGTTAACTGCCTCTTCCCTTTATCTCAGCCTTTCTTATATCTCAGCCTCCTCTTACTGTCTCTCCCGCTCTAAAATCTCACCTAAAATTCTCTTATCAAGCTCCTTTTCCTCTAATTCCTACTACTTCTTCAACTACTCTGTAAAACCATTGTGAGCCATAATCTCCTGATTCATTTATCTTAGCATCTAATTTCTCCTTTCCTTCTCTTCCTCCTCACGCTACATGTCCTATTCCCAGTTCTAACTCAGCATTTACTTCTCCTAGTCCCTCTTTTACTACTCTTATGTCCTCAACTACTCTCTCAGGTCTCTTTGCCAGTCCAAATAAGTCATCCTAGCATTTACCATATCCTCTTTTCTCTTCAATGCTTCTATTTCTTACTTTAACTTAAACTCACCGTCCCTTCTGATAAGTTCATCGTATATTTTATTCTCAAATCTCAGTGCTTCCTCCTTCTTCCTCTTTTCCTCCATCTGCTGCTCCTACGACAATTTAGTCTTCAATGCTTCAATTTTAGCCTCTTCCAGTCTCAGCTCATCGGCCTGCTACTTCTTTCTCTAGTCCAGCCTCTCATGTACATATCTCTCCCTCTCCTGCAGTCTAGCCTACTTCAACTCAGCTAGTCTCTCCGCCATCTTCGCCCTTACATCCTCTGGGGTCTCTTATCTCTGCAAGTACTCTATTTTATACTGCTCGTCCTCAGATGCTAGTAGAAATGCCAGCTTATTACGACGGTTATTAAGCTGTTCTTAATGAATTTCTCTCAATTGACCCACTCTCCGCTAAACTTAACTCTTTTATATATATTTGTCAGTACGATTCTCCCAGTCTGCCTAGTGACGAAGCTTGGAATCTAATACGACATGAGAACTCATAGAATTCACCAATGCTTCTCTGTCCCGACGTTGCTTTATCATCAAGTCTATATTAGTTGTAGCTTTGGCCTGTATTTAACTTACCATTTAAGCAAAATTTTTCCCTAATTTTAAAGAAATTCGAAATTTTGTAAATAAAAGTTAAAGGCCAAAGGTTACTAAAACTAAATATCAGATAGATGCACTTCAACCTCAACACCAGGATCAATAGCAAAATCAGTAACTTTTTTAATATACTCAGCAGGACAAATCAAAGTGACAATTCTTTTATGAATTCTCATTTCCCATCGATCAAAGGTAGCAGTTCCATTTCCACATGGACTTTTTCTAGTGGTCAACCGAAGAACCTTAGTAGGGTATCTAACTGGGCCTATGGTGTTCAGCTTTTCACCTTGAGCACTTTTTAGTAATCTGGTTGTAATGTTCTCCAATGCTCTCAGATTTATCGAGGAAAGTATAAATCGTATTTATTATGGCTTAGACTCACCTTCTTAGCCCTTTGCTTTTGCCTTGTCGTAGCTTGGTTCTTCAGATGCCATTTTTGACCAATGTTTTATAAAATGGAAGAGGTAAGTTAGTTGGATTAGTAGTTGGATTAACTGTAGTAGGAGATTATTGAAGCTAAGAAGAATTAGGATTAGATGGATATTATTGTGTAGTAATAGGAGTTTGAAATATTAGAAGAAAAACAGTCCTTGAAGACATTGGTTATTGTATAATCTCTTTAAAGGGAAAACTCTGTTATTGAGTTTGAGCCGGAGGTGGAAAAATCTGTTGTTTTTGAAGATCTGAGTTAATTGGATCATTTTAGTATTGATGTTATATATCCGGATCAGAGTGATTATAAAAGGGCGTTTATTGGAGTGCTTGCAGGATTTATTTTTAGTGTTTCCATGGTATTACTAGTTATTTAATACATATTGTTTAGTCATACTGAAAATGTATAAAAAGCCCATATTAGTTGAAATATAAAAAATGTTAGAATTTCCTTACAAGATATCAGAGAAACACTAAATATTTAAAAGCTCCTAAAGATACATAACTCGTAATTACGGAAAACCAGCATGGGGTCAGTGTTAAAACTATTTTTAAGCTTTAGACAACACAAGGCATTAAGCTCTCCACGTAACCAATCCTGGCTCTTCCGTCACCCAGTAATACATAGAGACACTTTCTCTATACAAGCGACGATTGTAAGCAATAACCTCTCGTATATCTGCAGATAAGATCAAATTTAAGCCAGTCTGGCAAGACAGCCTGTCATCTAAAAAGTTTACCTTTGCATCTTATAACTTTGAATTCTCTTGTATCCTATACAATTTAGGAGTGGCTTATAGCAGACTAGGTAATCAATAAAATTTTAAGTCCTAAGACGGCATAAAATAAGCTCTAAACTACTACGAAGTATCTATAGGCTGCTTTAATACACTAATGGCTATGATAACTGAGTTTTAGGTATCCCATGTTGCAGATTTGTCTCCTGAACATCTAAACATGATTATAAATATACTTAAAGCCCAGGCTTACTACTGTTTATACAGCAAAATGGACAAAACTACTAGTAATAAGAGTAATTTGGTGAAAATAGCTAATACTATTGCTCATTACTACAACCTCGCTCATGATATTATAACAAGAGATCCAATAAGAAGATACTTAGGCAAGGAATACGCAGAAACGATACAAAGTAAGGAGCTTCAATTCAGAGCATCTGCGCATTATTGGCAAAGTTTCAGTGAAAAAGCCTCAGGTGAGGAAATTGGTAAAGGATTTGGCATTGCTGTATGCAGACTAAGACTAGCAAGCAGACTCATACAACAAGCTACTTCTTTTAGAATAAAAGGGAAAACACTGGAAAATGCAAGAAAAATATAAGAGATTATAAACAAAGCTAGTTACGATGTTGAAGAGGATAATAGAAGAATTTACCTCGATGACATTCCTTAAGAAATAACACTGGAGTAATTGACCAGTGTAAATATAATCAACGGTAAGTTTCCCCCTCCAGTTGATATTGAGTCAGATCCCTCGGATATAGGTGTATTATAGGGGTTGATACCTCAGCCTGTTATTGCAATGATGGCTGAGTATAAAGGAGTGCTAAGTGAAATGGTGAATCACGAGAGTAATAAAGTAGGAGATGTATATCGATCAATTCAAAGTGAGATGCATGGTATGTCATTGCCTCATAAGCTAAATATGCTAGACTAGGATTAAGGTGTACCTGAGTCTCTGTGGAAAAGAATCAAAGAAATTCAATCATAGGGAGGATTCAATCAAATATAAAACCTAATGAATAGTCTTAGGCTATAAAAGGATAATAATAGTAAGGTTCTATAAGATTTGAATGGTAAAATTCAAAGGGAGCAGGAAGAAGATGACAGTTTTAGGCAAAATTATGGTAGTAAGTGGAATAGGACGTCAAGCAATGCAGTTAATAGTTATTTTAAGGCAGAATTGGACAAATATAGGCTAAAGCTGAAGGAAGCTGAGATTTTAGACAACAATGCTATTAACTTATATGCTAGTTCCTAAGAGTCACTGCAGTTGATATAAAAGTCAAAGGGAGAGCTAGATTAAATGCTGCCTAATCAAGATGTTTCTCAATGAGTCGAAAATGAAACAGTTATTCAAATGAACTAAAAAATTGAGAATTTATACAAAGTTTAGAAAGAAATTGGAGATGAACTTAATTCCCTGATTACAGCTGTAGATTAGGATAATATAACTGGAGAGCTAATTATCGCTTTTAATCAATCAAAAGATAAAAAAGATGTATTTGATAGGGAGTTTTAAAAGTTTTAACCATTTAGGGAGAAAATAAACCAGCTTTGTAGTGATATACGGTGTTGTATTGAAGAGATTAAAAAGTAGAATGTAAGGTTTGATGCTGAGTTTGGATCGTCTTAAAATGATTCAGCTAGATTGAATTTATTATAGTAACTGAATGACGCTGTTGATAGATTTAATGAGTTGAATAATAATTTAGCACAAGGACACTAGTTCTATAGTTAATTATCCAGATTTCTGTATTCTTTACAATAAGAAATTAATGATTTTGTATACAGCAGAAATCTAGAGTAATAGGAGTTAATTGAAAAAATAACGAAACAGTCTTAAGATAATCATTTACCTAATTAATATGGAGGTTTAATGCACTAATTTTAATAGGGGAGCTAAGGAGGCCAACAGTATTAAAACATTCCGTATACTCCTGCTTAGAAGCCTTTTCCCCCTTATGCTTAAAATAGTTAATAAAATACACCTCCTTAGATTAATGCTCCATCTAATGGGTAATAAAGCATGTCTTATTAAAACACTCCTCCTTAAAACGAACAGCATAATATATAATATTAGCATTATCAATAAAACATACCTTAAAATTACTAATAGAGCATGCCTTAAAATGCCTAACAATCGCCTTAAAATTACTAATAGAACATGCCTTAAAATGCCTAACAATCGCCTTAAAATTACTAATAGAGCATGCCTTAAAATGCCTAACAATCACCTTAAAATTACTAATAGAGCATGCCTTAAAATGCCTAACAATCACCTCAAAATTACTAATAGAACATGCCTTAAAATGCCTAATAACCTCCTCGAAATTACCAATAGAGCATACCTTAAAATGCCTAACAGCCTCCTCAAATTTACCAATAGAGCATGCCTTAAAATGCCTAACAGCCTCCTCAAATTTACCAATAGAACATGCCTTAAAATGCCTAACAGCCTCCTCAAAATTATCAATAGAACATGCCTTAAAATACCTAACAATCTAATCAAAATCAACCTTACCAACCCTATGGAAATATGCAAAATCAGTTTAAATGAGATTTTAGTTAATAATTAAACTGAGTAAAAATAGTGCATTTATAAAAATGGATTCTCTAGACCCTCTCTCTACAGCAGAATACCCAGTACAACACAGCTCAGCTTTCTCTAGAAACTCATATTTAATAAAAAAGGAGGAATAAGAAATCGAGAAACCTGTAGTAAAGGTATTAGACAATATTCCTGAAGGAGAAGGTAAATGAATGATTATAGCAGACACTTAAATGACTGAAAATGATGGAATAAGAGTTCATATTGCAGGATATTAATAAACATTTTAAGAATCAGGGGAAGGAGTACTACAAGAATAAGAAAATTTCACAATACTAGCAAAACTATCACTATAATCAGAACCTTTTGAAGGCTTTTAAAAAGTTGGAGAATGGAATGGTAAAGAATTATACGGAAGATTAGGAAAGGGTGAAAATCAGCCAACTTAGGAGTTTTTAGATACTTTAGTACAAGTTTTTGAGTATGATTTGAACCATTTGAAGTACTATGTATATCAGCACACTGGGTTTAAATAAGAAATAGAGATACAGGAACAAGCAACTAATCAGCAGTTCTAAGAATCATGGGAATCATTGTTTTCAGATTACTACAACAAACAAGAAGATAAGTCATAAAATTAATTACTATCTCCTTTCTATCAGGCTTCAGTACAGATGGAATTGGCGAGCATGTTGTTGTTTCTATTTAACTATCAATCTACCTTTTACTTCTTAGCATAGGCAATTTTACAAGGCCGATCTACTGTTCAAGTCTAGGCTTAACTTCCCCTTCATCTATACTGTTTTTACTTAAAAAATTGTCAAAGTTGCTTTATATTTCCAATAATTCCTTGTGGTCCTCTAGTATAAAATTATTGCTAAACTTTAAATTTGCCTTAGATCCATATACTCCTTTCATCATTTAATACCTCTTAGTCTTTTCCTTCATCTCATAGTATGTTCTTATATTACTTCCTTAGGGCAACTTAAGACTACTTATCATTGCACTTTTTCGTTAAACTCCTTTATCTCTTAATTACAAGAACTTCATTGCATTGTCTATTAAAAGTCCTTATGTTTCTTATGTTATTTTATAGCAGCTGTTAGTGAGCTTTAATTCCTTAGGGAAGGATTCCAATGATCTTTGTAAGTCTAAAATATACCGATCTATGGATGGTTGAGACTTAGCTCCATTGTATCCTACTAAAGGATCTCAAACAGGACATGATTTTGTGCGGGTTAATTTCTCTGGAATTTAATTTTCTAATAAATGGGCTAATGGGCTACCGGAAGCAGATTAAAGTCATTTCTGGCTTCTAGCTCTAGATGCGAATTTTAACAGATTTTGGATTCTTTTTTACTCCTTTTAATTTGATTAACGAATTATCTCTTACTTTTTAAGCTCCTTTTAAGAGTTTATGAAATCACGCTTTGATTTTTAAACTTGTTGCTACTTTTTTTGCTGTTTTTGGAATAATCTAGCCTTTTTGTCTTGTTATTATTTTATCAGGGATATTTTATTCAGATATTTTTACTTTTTTAGGTGAATCTGCTATTGATGTTGCTCTTTTATTAGCTTTTTATTCAAATTTACACTGTGGAGTTTTTCTTATCTACTTCTTCTTTTTGTTATTTTATTTTAGGAGTCTTCTTCACTTATAGCTCCTAATTCTTGTTATAATCTTTTATTAAACCGATATCTACTTGACATTTTACAAAAAATTAATATTGGGTTAGAATAAATAGTTAACTGCTGTAGACTATAATAAGATTAAATATCAATGTGTGTTAATATAGGAAATTAACTTATTCAAATTCCATAACTACAAATCTCCTACCAAAAATATCCTCACATACAACCCTTAAAGTAATTAAATATGGGAAATTGTCTCGAAACCAACTCATAAGATCTTTAAGACAGTAATTTTAAATCAGCAATAGAATATAGCTACTAAATTTAACTAAAGGTAAAGCAAAAGGACGTATACGGTCGTAATGTAGCATCAGACCAAGTAATCTTTGCTTTAACATCCCCAATAAAATGCATTAATAGGCCCCTCAACACTACTAGCGGGCAACTGGGGCTTTCTATGGCGGTGCTTCCAGGGCTTGATCCAAGACAATATATATCAAAGGAATGCTAGGACAATATTTTCATAAGTGAACATAGAGGAGCATTTTTAGCAGGATTGTTTGACGGACATGGCAAAGAAGGCACTCCAATAGTAGAATTCTGTGCTAGTTTTATGTAAGAATACTTCTAATCTCATACACAGCAATTCGAAGTAACTTCTAATCAGGAATAACCAATTGAGTAAATAAAACAAGTTATTTAATTATGCGACTCTCAGTTAAAAGGGGGAGAAACTTAAATTGACTGCTCAATGTCAGGAACCACTGCTGTTTTACTATATGTTAACAATTTTAAAATCTACGTAGGAAGTGTCGGGGACTCCAGAGCAATACTAGCCTCTATTCCTGGACCTGACGAGATAGTAGAATAACATGTTCCTAAGCAGTTTCAACCATATAAGCGTACTGTAAAGCCATCTATGATTCTCAAATCAGAGTAACTAACTGTAGATCAAAAGCCTAATAACGAATAAGAGTTAAAAAGAATCAAAGAATGTGGAGGAAAAGTGGAAAGATTGACTGATGAAACTGGTAAAAGAATAGGTCCGTATAGAGTTTGAAAGAAAAAGGGAAATGTACCAGGACTTGCTATGTCTAGATCGATTGGGGATATAATAGCAAGTGAAGTAGGGGTTATACCAGACCCAATTACCAATGAGTTTGATATATATGCAGGATTTGACTAGTTTCTAGTAATATCATCCGATGGAGTATGAGATGTAATGGAAAACTATGAAGTAGTTAATTTCATTGAAAAATATAGAAAATAAGCTACTAATTGTATCACTAACAGCAATACAGTTGTAAGATCGAATGTAACAACAATATCACATTTATTAGCAGAGGAGGCTAGATATAGATGGTTTGGGATTATTGAGGACGAAGATGTAATGATTGATGATATTTCTGTTATTGTTATTGAAATGTCATAACTAGGGCCTATTAGTAGTTAAGTATCTTAAAGAATTTCACCTGATAGAGAGGCAATGGGCTAAAATAGTATTGCTATTTAGGAATCTAATAGTGGAATACAGGTTGGGACTAGAGTTGACCCCAGAAGAGGCTCTATGGCTTAGTAAAATCAATAAACAAAAGGATTACCAGTCAGAAGAGACCCTGCTAGAGGATCTATGGTGAATGAGAGGGAAGTTATTGAAGAAGAAGAAGACTGTGAAGTTTTTGATAATTAGTATATTCATCCTAAATTAGAAGTTGAGTCAATTTCTTGTATATTTTACCTCTATTTTAATTTTGTACGAATTTGTTGCAAAGTCTTGAATATATGTTTTAGTAATGCAAAGCATATTTGGATTATTATAACAATCGCTATTATATTTCCTATTTTATTTTGATTATTTTTAGATGTTATATTTTCATCAAAGCTATGAAATAGTAGTATAATTATACATAATATAAGCTCGTTGTTTAGCTTTGATTTATTAAGAATATAAGGATATGGTTGGAAAATATAAATGGCTAAACAATGCTAAGTAAATCTTACATTTAATTATGATAAGAATAGTAAATTTATTTGAGTAGTTGGATAGTGTTATAAGAAGGCAATTCAAGCGGCTATTTGCAATCTTCTTATGTATTCAAATATAATAAAGCCAGCTTATAGCTTATAATCTAATTGAGTATCTTAGTAAAATTATCCTCATTGAATCAAATAATTCTATTCTTACAGTTCTTATTAAGTCTTTCTAAACACCTTTGAAATTATCAAGTA
This sequence comes from Condylostoma magnum, assembly GCA_920105805.1. Lineage (NCBI taxonomy): Eukaryota > Ciliophora > Heterotrichea > Heterotrichida > Condylostomatidae > Condylostoma > Condylostoma magnum. The sequence continues at coordinate 46,663 of CAKKTI010000134.1, forward strand.
AAAAATCATGAAATTCTAGGTAATAAAAATTACTAGTAAAATAAAGTTTAAATAGTCTTTAAATTCATCAAATTCTAATTTTAACATCTACACAAACATAGACAAGCATAGGGATAAGTGGATTTCATTGAAATAAAATAAAAAGTAGCCTCACGTAAATTTTTTCTTTATTTTGTGCATAAAATTGCATTAAAATTTAGAAGTAAGTAGTCATACTAATGCAAATAATATGGTTATAGCTATTTAAATTTATAGAATTTAGCCAGAGTTATCTATTATACCGTCATATATTTCCTCTTGTCCTAACTTTTCATATGCTTTATCTTCTTCTTGATTCAAATCAAAAGCAATTTAAAAAGGATTTATTAGAAACTTAAAATTTGCAAATTCCATCTCTGTTAAGAAGCCTTTCAAGTTTGAAGGTATTGGCAAATTTATATAAATAAGAAAGTTGTAAATTTGCATCATCTCGAAAGATTGCAATAAAGCTTAAATTGAAACACCACTTCCTAATATATTTGAAACAAAGGCAAATACCATACTGCCACCAGTTGCTATTTTTATTGATTCTGACGTATTTTAAAGAGCTTGTGCTTCTTCCTAATTAATATATTCATCTTATAGTATAACTTCATATTGTTTTATTTTCAGTTGTTATTCAAACATTCCTTCTATTTAGCCCTGTATAATTATTTATAATGTTGAGTTTTCCTGTATTGTATCAAAAACCTTTACTTTGAATATAAACTCATTTTCTTAGGAATTAAACTCGTATATAATTTCAAATGAGTATTCAAATTCATACTAAAACAATTCCTTTTCTTAGTATTTAATCATTTGGTTAAATTTTAGTCTTATATAATATATTCTATCTTCTAAATATAGATATGTGGCCTTTGCTAGTAATTCCTCATCTGAGCATCCTTAATCATTACAAAAGTAATCTTTTTCTATTTTACAGTTATTATTGCATCCATCTTTCAGTATTTAATTCCCATCGTCACACTCATGCTAACCTAAGTTTATACCATCTCCGCAAAATTCTTTACATTTATTTTAAATTTCTAATTCATATTAGTGTTCAATGCTTTCCAGCTTTATAATTGGGTTTTAACCAAAACCTTCTATTTAGTCACATGAGTAGCAGGTGTTTTATATGAGTAAGAGATAAGGATAACATTAAAGACATTCTAATATATCATCTTGCATTTAACATAGCTTACAGTTCTATTAGCATTTGTTACATCTATTCTAGCTATCTATATAATTATTATCTAAGCATTTGCAAGAGTCTTTAACAAGTTAATAATGTTCTAGACACTATAAACATTATGATCCTGAACTTCTTATACATATTGGGTTTATATTAATACTTTCCTAGTATTTATT